>JAVQJG010162002.1:0-19296 GCA_036024015.1 Craterocephalus amniculus
GAACTATACCTGATATTATTTTAATCTTTCTAAGAAAAATGGTTTTCTACGTGGTATAGTATGTGGTAAAAGGGGTAATTTCATTACAATTAATGACTCATTGATTGCGCATATGTATGAATTCAGGGCATTTTAGTTAGCGAAAGTGGCTAGTTTTTTTAGCATTGGCGTGACGCGCTTTTTGGAACGTCCAGACTCCGATCAGCCAGTAATAGCGTTCCCCTAGTGATCCGGAGTCAAAACTAAGCTAGCCGGACGTGAAATCGGGTATAGTCCCTTTAATGTACTTTAAGTGTCAAAGCAGAAAAATATTAAAAATCCTGGTAGAAGTGATCAGTGGCTGTTGCTGTTTACAGCTCAACTAGTACATTGTAAACTTATAGTTTGTTACAGTAAGCAGAATAAGTGTCATTTAGTCAGTCAGCAGCGACTCCCATTTTCAATTCAAGACTCTTGTAAGAAGTGACATAGCAACAAAAAATCCAACCAACAACATTGTCCAAGTCAATCACCACAAGAGCAGCTCAGAAAATCAGAAAACATTACACACCAGCACAAAGGGTTAAAGTAAATGAAGGAAACTTTCCCCCCAGTCCAGTTTATTAAGCAAGCAATTCTCTGCTTCTCAACCCTACATTACTTCAAGACCAATGCACCGCTTCCTTTTGAGTGATGTGTGCTTCTAGCAACCGTTTACACTTGTGTCACAGCTTCTGTTATATAACATGTGGGTGAATAAAACACAAGTTTGGCAACTGAACCATAAATATAAAAATAGAAAGCACAGAACAACTAGAACTCATGTTTCAGCTATAATTCACGAGCTTTGTGGCTACGATTCACAGAAACATTTACAATAAGGTAAATTAAACATTGGAGTTTCTTAGAGTGTCGAGATTACAACTTAGCTGGATTAGCTCCCAAATGTCCCTACTTTTTCCCTCAATGCTTCATTATCTCATCATCAACTGTTTCCCATTTAATTTATTGGATTATTGAATATAAATATGTACATTTCCAATGAACAGGCTGGGGGGAAAGGTACCAATCTGACCTTTCTCAAATATACGAAAACCTAAACACGGCTCAGCAGAAAGACACAGTGCTCCTCTCAGCTGTTTCTTCTGTTATATGACCCATCTATGCACTCACCCTCCCTTCTTCCACCTGCAATACCCCATCCCCTTGTTCCCATGGCAACAAGCTCATCTTTTCCCATAGCACCTGCCTGCTGTCCAGGAGACACAGGGAGACATGACACTGACAGATGAAGTAAAAGAGAAAAAAGATAGAAGGAGATAGAAGGAGAGACCTGATGCCATTTGGCTTTTTAAAAACTTGCGGGAGAGACCAGTTAAAACACAGACGGGTACTTGGAGGTTTTATGTGGCACCTTGTCGTCTTATTATAAAGGAACGCGTGGCTATACAGATAAAAGAGTCACAACAACACAATTTATGGAATTAATAGAAACAGCAGAAAAAATGTTTAAGTGTCCCATTAAACAGAGGGCAGACAAAGCACACTGTGGTTTAAAACAGTCCAAATAACTTGATAAATAATACTATTCCCATCCAAGCACCAGAACAATACCCTGCTGACTCAGATAACATATACTCGCACACAAAGAGCTGGGGTTTTACATGGAAACAAAGACCAAACAGATACACTTTGCGATGCTGAGACACTGAATCCAGTGCAATGTGTAATCATGCAGCCTGTACTCTTTGTAGATAAAATAGCAATAGAGAAAAAATGCAAATGATGAAATATACACACAAATGATCGACAAATAAATCATATAGATGATGGAAGAAGAAAAGCCTTTATCTTCCACAAGGGGAAAAAATCCATCCCATTTAGAAAAGCTTTGAGTCATTCCTGCTGGAGTAAATAAACTTACATGTTACAACACATAATAGCAAACTGGGTAGGGGCAGACTTTGTGTTTTGAAGGAGCTCTACCTAATATTATTTTAATCTTTCTAAGATCTACATGGTATATTATGTGGTAAAAGGGGTAAGTCCATAAAAATGTACGAGTCCAGGCCATTTTAGAACTATGTGGTGCTTTTTTGGTAACTGTTCCCTCTCACATAAGTGATGGAAAATAATGCATTTAAATAATGATTTTAAATAGTTTTATGATAGCCAGTACCTGAAAGTCGTAAGTTATAGAAACGTTTCGTAATTAAAATCACCAATTAATTATTGATTTATTGAAACTATGTCTACTTTTGAATGATAAAAAAAGATTCAAAGGTTGAAATAAAATTGTCTAAAAACACCATCTTTATACATTTTTCAAAAAAGGCTGTATTGGCAGGTTGTCAAAACGACCCCCTCCGTTGTCTCTATGGGGTGCTGGAATATTGGCAGTTCAAGAGTTAAAAACAATCCCTGGATCCAGACGGTGATATAGATCATCCAAAATCTAACAACTTGTTCCTTACACTATTTTTGAGATTTCCTGAAAATTTCATCCAAATCTACCTATTTTAGCTAGCGAAAGCGGCTAATTTTTAGCTTTGGCATGACGCTCTCTCTGCCAATGGAGTTAACTTCATACATATGCACAATCAATGAGTTGTTCATTTTTATGGACTTAAAAGAGGTAAGTCTGACTTACTCCTTTTACCACATAATACACTGTGTGGAAACCATTTCTCTTAGAAAGATTAAAATAATATCAGGTATAGCTCCTTTAAGTCTGCAAATCCAGATTCAGTATTGGGCATCATCATTACATTCACAGGTAGGATTTAGATTTTGTTAAAGAGGGATTAAATCAACGAGCACAGAGTCAAACACTAATGAAAACATCGGAGGAGACAATCTATGATAAGAGTTCTTCTCACGCCAAAGTACTGTGGTACCCAGCAACCACCGTCCGCCAGAAACGCAAAAGGTTAATGATGAACTTTAAGGGAAATAGATGTTTCCCAAGTCCTTGCAAGAATATGATTGGAGCAGGGGACCGCTGTGTGTTTGTCTTTGTGTGTACTCACTTTGGGTGTGGGACAGGAAGCAGTGGAGAGGCGGGAGGTGGCCTGGGCGCGGGGAGACTCAGAGGGCGTGGTACTCAGAGAGGCTGCATCCCTGGGCAACACCTGCACACCCCGCGAGATAATGGAGTCGGGAATCTGAGATCACACACACACACACACGCAGATATATACAGACAGATGAGCATATAAACACCACACCCACAGACACACACAAACTTCAGAAACCCGTAACACACACACTGATATTAAAGTTTCAAATAGGCACATGCATTTACAAAATCTACACGCTACAAGTCTATGAACAGACGCACAAACTAACAACAGACACAAAATATTGTATCCTCCTATCTAATGCGTCAGACTTATGGAAGCTGGTTGATGAAGATGAAAGACAAATTACTTCAAAACTACGACAAAATGATCGCAAATGATGCCAGGTTTGCGGTGGTGGAGTCTTACCAACATTTATCTGTGACTGGACAATGAGGTGGGATGTTATCATGAAAACAGCCTCAAAGTAGGTTCCAGGCTGCAGACAGGACAGGACAGGATGATGGGAATGAAAATATACTTTTGCATCAGTCAGGTGCATCATGTTAGTAGCATCAAGTAGTCAAAATAGCAGCAAGCACTAATCCAGGACCACCCAATCTATCACCGACCGAGGATGAATGATCTGACTCAGGATCAGCGAGCGCAATGGAGAAATGCTGCACAAAGGGGACATGTAAATAATTGCATGCAGATACAGTCATGATGCAATGAAGATGCATTAAAGGATATTGTCCCTCTTCTTCAAACCACAAAGCAAGCACTTTTTAAGAACATTAAACTACACTGGGACCAGGTGGAACTGATGGTGTAACAACAAGAACATGGAGGCATAGATTGGATTTGGTTAACTCCATTAGCTGAAGCTTAACGTTACTCATATCAGATCTTTAGAAATTAATTCAAAAGCCCATGACTGGGCATACTGGTAAAGATGGGCTATATAGACCAGTGTTAGGGATTTTTAAGCTTCTGGCTTTGACCTTGGCAATAACTGTAGATTGAGAAATCATGCAGCTCAGAGAGTGCTGGCATCCGCCAATCCACAGGGAGACTCACCTGGGAAAAACCTCAAAAAACTCAATAGCTCATCCATTACCTATTATATTTTCAACCTTCTGGATTGTCCATTGCTGTGTTTTACAACATTTTGGACATGGCTGCACTGAATGCACGGGTCCTCTAAAGAAGATGCAACACTGCCAGTATGACCTGGTGTATGCTCTCTACCTCTTCGCCTCCACAAGCGCTCCGTTTCCTTACTTTAGCACTATGTGGTGCTTTTTTGGTAACTGTTCCATCTCACATAAGTGATGGAAAATAATACATTTAAATAATGATTTTAAATAGTTTTATGATAGCCAGAACCTGAAAGTCGTAAGTTATAGAAACGTTTTGTAATTAAAATCACCAATTAATTATTGATTTATTGAAACTATGCTTACTTTTGAATGATAAAAAACGATTCAAAGGTTGAAATAAAATTGTCTAAAAACACCATCTTTATACATTTTTCAAAAAAGGCTGTATTGGCAGGTTGTCAAAATGACCCCCTCTGTTGTCTCTAGGGGGTACTGGAATATTGGCAGTTCAAGAGTTAAAAACAATCCCTCGATCCAGACGGTGATATAGATTATCCAAAATCTAACAACTTGTTCCTTACACTGTTTTTGAGATTTCCTGAAAATTTCATCCAAATCTACCTATTACTTTCTTGGGAGAACCAGCTATGACTGTTAGGATGAAAAACTTTAACATGTACTTGCATGAGTGAAGTGTGTGAGCAAGTACAGATGACAGCTTGAAATGAATGAAAGCAGATTATGACAAATTCAATGAGAGAAAGGAGCATCCCCTCCTCTGTGCTTCCCTCTGCCCCGGTACCTTGGCAGCAATGGATGCAGCTGTGATGTGGGAGGAGGAGCTGTCCTCAGTGGATGCCACACCGCTGTCCTTCTTTTCCTCATCCTCCTCCTCGCACTGCACGCCTTTGTCCTCTGTCTGGCGGCGTGGCGAACTGTTGGGAGGCGGTGAGAGGGGCGGTGGTGGTGATGGCAGGTCCTCCAGCTCGTCTGCAGCCTCCTTTACCTTCACTACTGCGTCCCGGAGGAGGTCGATGGCGTGTGGCAGCGCTGGGAGGATGAACTGAAAGCATTCCTGGAGGGGATGTGAGCACATTTGTCATATGGCCACGTTTCGAATAATTGTGATGAATGAAACACAGAGAATATGAACACCTGCACATTATCAGTTTTCAGAAAATTCAGCAACACATTTTGCTGCACCTTCTCTATCCAAACAATATTTCTGTGTTTAGCTAGCCACTTTTGCCACGCTGAAATTTCATTTTTACTTACTCCTTGTTAAATTAAATATACTAAGATATAGACTTAAACTGCTCTTCTCTGTTCAACTATGTGTTTTTTTCTGTGAAGCGAGTCGCCATTCTGTTATATATCAGAGCAGAACTCCTGCCAATAAAACTCATCTCATCCATATGCAGACCTGACAATCTGTCTCCAATCTGTTATAAATGTGTTTTACAAGATAATGTCACATTGTAAGCCAAATAAAGATGAATTCCTTGAAATATCTTGAAGAATTTCGGAGAACAGGAATGTGCAAAAATGTGGCAGATTAGTTCAGAATTAGCTTGTTCGGCTAAAAGAAGATTTTGGTTGTGATGTAACAAAAAAAGAAGCAATGAATTATTGAGTTGTTAAAATGTACATCATACAGGTGGGAAGAAACACCTACAGTTTAGTGGGAAAGATCTCATTAATTTGACTTAGAAATGAGGAAAACTTAAAATGTTGAGCATGATTCTGCCATCTCATGCAGAATTTCCAATACAGTGCTAGTGTTGGGAGCAAATGACAAATAAAAGGTATGCCCTTGTTTGATTTCTTCTAAAACCTCAGCATATCACAGCACCTCCCACTGGCCACATTTCTACTGGCTCTTTCCTCCTTCCCACTTTCCTCCTTCCCTGTTTCCCTCTCTGTGTCAGTGGGCCTTTGGGCTCCCCGGCTGTCCTAAACGCTTCATTCTCCCCTCTCCCAAGACAAGTACTAATCTGTGAAATTATTTATCTTCCTGTGTATTTTAAGCATTGAGTGGATACATAATTAATCCCCTAACCCCCCATACACACACAAACACATACCATTCTGGCTGCGAATGGGCTTTCAGACCAACTTTCGACTTCATGATCCATTTTCATGTGTGCATACCTCAGGTCAGATGAAACCTGACAGCGGTAACCCCGATTTAACTGATTTCGATGAAACCGCGCTACAATCTATGAATGGCTGGAGCAGCATTACACTCCTGCCCATCTTCACTGGTCTGAGGAAAAGGGGATTCCTCTGACCCGTGGAGGAAACAGACTGAATCGGGTAATCTCAGTAGGACTGTGAGGCTGCAAGATAACCTTTGGATCTCTTATCCTTCCCTCATACAAAAACCCCAAACCACTCAGCACACAGAAAGCTGTCTGAGTGTTTTGGAAAATGAGGAAGGTGAGGAAAGGGTGGGTTGAGTGGAAAAGGACTTGGACAAGGATGGTGTTAAGAGGCCGGAGACATTCCTCCCTTCACATTTCTTGCATTTTTGTAACTTAACTTCACAGACAAAATGCATGTATACTTACATTTCATCTGTGAAGTTAAGTTAGAAAAATGCATGCACTTATTCAGGATATTTAAATTTTCCGAGATATACCTGTAACTTAACTTCAAAGATTAAATGAACACATACAGACAAATATTGTGCAAATCAATATATTTTCACTTTTATTTGTTTATATGTTGCTGATTAGGATTTGCAGCTTCAAAAAACGTCAAATAAGAAAATCAGAAAATTAGAATATTGCATGAAATCAATAAAAATGGTTTGTAAATTAAAAAATGTCAGACTTCTGAAAGTAAAATCTTGCATCTGTACTTAGTACATAAAAGTTATTGGTTTAACCTTTTTTGCTTAATTGCCTGAATAAAACAACTTTTCCAGCATATTCTAATTTTCCAGTATAGGACAGATTTTAAGATACATCAGGGGTAGCAGTTTTCTTTTTCTTTTGTATATAAATATCTCCTCTTATTCTTCGTTTTGTCCTGGAGGAGGGGAACTGCCAATAACACTAAAGAACAGAATCCCAGGCTATACTGTCAACGAACAAGAGCAAGAGAGAAGAGCGGAGGAAGAGCTGTGCTGTTCTGAGAACGGGTAGCAGTGGAGATAGAGACGAGAGGATGAGAGTTCAGGAGCTGAAGAAAAAAAGAGAAGGTGGACAGAAGGGCAGAGACATCTATTAAACACACATATCTAATTATGCAGATGTTGTACCTATAAAAAAAGATATGTGTGGTATTTTTGGCAACAGAAGGTATTTAAAGCTCTTTCAGAACTTTATAAGCTGTTTAAAGGTTTACGATTGACATGCTACTGATTTGAGCAGGATCTTGTGTTTGCTTGACGATGCCATATTCAGCCTGTAAATATGTGTCTAAGAAAATCACCATTACTTTCAGTTATCACAGATGGACCTTTCAGCTTTTTGTCAGGGTGTGTTCTGGATTAAGGATGTGGAGTTTGACACGAAGGTCTGAGGGATTACACTTTTGAGTTGCATGTTGGTAAATGTAAGAACCTGCCTACAGGGTTTCACTTGCAACACGAAGACAGTACTTCCACTCAGTCCAGAGTTAAAAATGAGCCCAATATTCATGTTTTTAACTGTGGGAGGGTAAAGATAAAACATGCAAAAAGGCTCCAGCTGCAGTAAATCTTTACAGGAGTGGACATCCCGATTCAATTCAAATTTAATTTCACCGTAGATGCCAGAGAAAATGATGTCTCAGTATTGTCATATACCCACAGTAAGTTTTATACTTAAACCACCTAAAATAACTAAAGACAGATATTACTTGACTTCATTACAGTATTTTGACACCTATGCCCATTTTTCTTCAACTTATTTTGAGTCTGCTCCTTTAGTAGCTCTATTTAATTTCATTCCATATTTATTTATTTGTCTGTTTATTTAATTTCTAAAGCAGTGCATATATTGCTTATATATTCATTTGTACTCTTAGATTATATCGATTATGTTTTGATCAATTAATGGTTTATTTGTTGTGTTGGGGGTCCAGGATTAAATGGCTGGTGACTATGGCCACCCCTGACTCCGGCTGTGTTCAGTCACGATTTTAACTGCAAATCTTCTTCAAACACAAAATTTAAAACAGAAATTTTAACTTTCACAGTTTACAGATACTACCTGTTCTTCATTTGCTCTTCAAATCGGGCCAATGCAAAGTAAGTAGCTAAAAGAAGCCTCACTGACACTGACAAAAGATGCTTCATGTGCCAGGCGCAGCTGGATCTCCCTGTTATCTTTATGACACAATATCATTGTAATAAAAGCTCCCAATGGGCTTCCTGTGCCATTACCTTTACCTCAGGGTTGATGAAGGAGACACTAATATGGCAGCATATGGGGGAGAGGTGGTGTAATTGATCGAATGGAACACTAAAATCGATCAGGAGAAGCAAGCGTGTAATGAGACATAGACAGATGTGCAGGTCAGCAAGGCAGAGAGAAAGAGAAAATGAAGAGGAGAACACAGCAGTGTGTGGATACACATATATGTGAAGTCATATGGCTTTCATTGCCATATACATGCATGAAATATCACATATGATATGTACTCCGACACTGACTAACAGAGAAATCTTTAACGACAGCCATCAGAAACCTTCAGATCCATGCAAATCTACATGTATTTACTTCCCTCAGATTTACAGATCACATTTGATGTGCAGCAGTATAAAGTAGAGATGACGGCCATGTCACCAGACGCTGGAAGTAATTAAGTACAAGTAATTTGTTACTACCTCTGGGAACACATAAATATGTGCTTTCTACTTTGTACATTTTCAGACGGTGCTTGTTAATTTTGTTTTCATAAATCAAGATCAATTTCACCCCCTAATGAATTGGAGAAGTAACATTTAGAAATGGAGAGCTCCTCGCGCTTCTATTGGCAGACTACATAAGTAACAAGATGAAACAACACTACATAACAGGAAAGAGAAATACTCAATTGTAATTCTGTATTCAGCTGAGGACCGTGTAATCCCAAATGAAATTTGTGAAAAAAGATCAATAAAAACACCACCTGAAGTCAGATTTCCTTGTTGGGAATTTGAGTAAGAATAATCAATCCCCTACTTCTGAATTTCATATCATTCCCCCAATAGCTTATTAAGTACACATCCTATTTTACATTTGTTATTTTGAATCTAATCCAAGGATCTCAAACTTCAGTCCTTGAGGGCCACGGTCCTCCAGGCTTTAGGTGTTTCCCTGCTCCAACACTAGTTGCTCTGACCTTTACACAATGGCCAGTAATTCATGTCAGGTCTGTTGAAGCCGGAAAACATTCAAAACCCACAGAGAGTGACCATGGGGGACTGGGGTTTGAGATTCAGATCACAGATTGACTTTCTTGAAGAGGTGGACCTTATCTTTGCCATAATCTAACTTTTGGGATCTGAATTTATCGAAATACCATGAAGTAGGCTTTTGTGTCCACTTAATGTATACAACAAATGTGACACCTGAAAATATACTGCCTCTATAACAGTAAGACTGGCCTCACAGTCAGAAACAACTGGGGCTTAAGTTTTCACTCACGGACACTTAAGACATAAAAGTCAAAGAAAGAACCTCCAGCAGCGAGGGTGATGAGTTTGCTTATCATTCCCTTCTTTTTCTGCAGCAAACACAACAAATGACCCGTCAAAAAAATCTGTGTTTCCCCTCCGTGTCGACTTATTCTGTTTCATCAAACCTATTTGCACCGCAGGCCAACTGTGAACTTAACAGTTACATCCAGAGCAGAACGCTGCATGCAGTGTTCCCCACCTGGGAGCCTTTCTTGCTTCCTGGTAAGTTAATGATGAGTGTCTTCCCTCGGATACCACACACAGGTCTGCAAACACAAAGTTACTGTAATAAGCACATGATTCGGATCCTGGAATAGAGATGCAGGTCTTGTCTTTTGTAAAGAAATAGGACAGGGTGTTATGATCCTCTTCAGCAAGCAAAAGGGGCTGCACTGTACATTATGCTTTAAGCTCAAATAAGAGAAACTTGCCTAACTACCAAACCCTGCTGAGCACAGCAAAAATACATTAAATACAATGTCAGTTGATGAGACATTTTCCCTTTAATTGGGCTGTGAGTTCAAAAATGTCTTAAGCAATGGTTCAAAATATATCAACACTTCCTGCAGTTGCTGTTGTAAATGTTGATTTGCATATTGGCCTAAATAATAAACTACATTAAAAGCATCAATGATTTTGGTGTGTTGTTGTGTTTCTCTGACCTGGAAAGCATGCCTAGTGGTGTGACATTGAGGGATCCCATCAACATTGCAAGAGACATCCCTGGAGCTTCACGCTCTATCACCTCCTTAGTGGCCTAGAGAGAGGAGAGAAAGAGAGGCGAGTTGTTGATGTGATCATAGTCTCACTGAGCCAAAAGCCACGCAATCAGCTACAAACATCAGTGTTGTTCCCTCCGCTGAGAAATCTGTAGTGCTGCTCATTAGGGGTGAGAATGTAATTACATTTAAACATGATGATGAACAAAAGGTCAATTCCACCTTAGATCTGACTCAGTAACTTTGGAGATATTCTTATAGAGATTTTTATTAGAAGCAGTGCAGATGATGCAATTAATTTGCCCATTTTATTTGTTCTGTTCACGCTAGTACCTCCCAATTTACTCATTTAGCAGTGTGTAGCAAATGTGAGATGAAATATTATAAGGTTAGGACAGAGATAGTTAAATACTTTTTTAAAATTAATTTCAAACTTAGAACAAAAAGTAAGGAGATTTGTGTTTGGTCAATTATCCTGTTGATACTCACTTTTATTTGGAGTTTCTTGGTGCATTGCATGCGGCCACAATAATAAGTAAAAAATAACATATAATGGACATTTTCATGTTCACCTCATGTTCACTAACATGACAGTAACCTTGCTTCTGACTAATTTTAATGGCACACCGACATTCCTCAAGCCGTCATTGCCCAACAGTCTCCCATGGCTGTGAAACTGGACATCACATTGTGGTGTTCCTGCCGGGAGCATCATGTCACACCTGTGTTTTGCTTTATAGGCACTGCATCACTTGCCAACAACTGGACATGTAAAACTGCCAGTTTAGGATGTACACTGTGATTGACTCCGACAAAAAACCCAAGAGGATATTATCAGAGGAAATGAGGAAGACAAAGAAAGAAAGAACAACAAGAAGAAAAAATAAGAAATAGCACCAGTTATCAAATTTTTTTTAAACCAAACTTAAGAGATGGATTTAAAGTTATTAAACTTGTACTCATGAATAACAAGCCTACTCTATATAACCATCCATTATTCTGCTGTTTTATAGCACAAAAACAACATGAGATTGCAATAATGTTTTGTTTTTTCTACTGTAAAGTATGTACTGCATGTTGACCTGCCAAGAGACTACAGATAAAAATGAGCTAATTTGATAACACTGACATGTTTGCATTCTAAATTTATACTGAAATGTTGATTATTGTGCACTGCACTTTTTTAAAAATAAACTGAATAAAACTAATACATTTTAAAAAGATGCTAAAGTTCAGTAGTTTCACTTTAATAATGGGGCAGGCTAAGTCAGAAAGGACCTCAAAGGTGAAACATGAAAGATGATTCAGTAGCTCTTAAATCTCTATAGACAAAAAATAACCTATACACTCATGTCCTTTTCCTGTCTTTGTGGAAGTTTTCAATATTTTTATTCTTTTGTGTGCTATTTAGTAACAGAAAAGCCAGATCTTTGCTTGTTTGAAGAAAAAATAAACAGTACTACACTTGAAAATGAGAATAAATGAGGTGCTCAGAGGTGGAAAGGCTTCACGCTCTGCAATGCACATCAGTACACCACTTTATTGTTTTCTGCTGTGTTAAAGTTTTAAACATATACAGAAACTTTAAAGAAAAACATGTTTCACATTCAAGGCATGGCATTAAGAAGAAAGTAGTCTTTAAGTATTTTCTTGAATTCCAACTTTGTAAACCTTAAAGATTTTGTAAACCTGCAGACTTTTTGGGACTGCAAAAGTCTTCAGGTTTATGAAATCCAAGACTAAAGAGAGACATTCACTCCAACAGATAAGGCTGCTCCTAAATTTCCTCATTTGTAGGAAAGGCTTAGCTTCCTATACTTAATGACATCCCAATAAAGTAAGAGGCGTAATACCTACTTATAGGGCTGATTTGGCCCACCACAAATAAAGAATTAAAAGAGCAGCAGACTTGCATGGCATCATTTTAAACTCAGCTGCTTACGTATTAGAGCCCTGGCCTCTCAGAGAGAGAGATCCTAGAGAGACAGCAGCTAAAATTAGTATACCTAGAGCTGTAAAGCATGTAAACCTCATCAGGTAGAACCCTCCCCCCAAACTAAATTTTTACCCTGCCAGATAAGCATGGTTGATGTGTCCCTTTCTTGACAGAAATATGGCAAAAGAAACCAGTGTCTTCTTCCCAAGCTGTGTTTGTTGGATGTCCTTGAATTGAGTGACACTTCAAATGCACCATTAGCGAGGGAGAAGAAAGACTTCAAAGGAGAGGAGCCACTGATGAGCATCTCTGGCTTGGACTCAGGAGAGGAGCGGGAAGGAAGGGAAGGAGAGTAGGAGGTAACTCAGGAGTAGTTAAATAGAGATTAGGGAAGAGAGAGAATAGAGAGGGTGGGGTTGGATTTATGCTTCAGCATACACTCTGAGCGGGCTGCGCTATACAGTCATTGATTGAAAGACGTCTGATTAGGGTTTGTTTAACTCTGCTTACTTGTGGTATGCATTCACATTAAGTTGACAGGATATATGAATTGGGCAATTTGTTCCTCTACTTAAAGAGAAAATGGGTCCGATTTATCTTAATTACCTGTGCCTGATGAGGGTGAAGGAATGTGCCAGCAAGTGCAAAAGAAGGACCCAGCCAGTGGTTGAAACATTTTAAAATGAGATCCTCAGGAAGGCCTGACGTAATGCCATTTAAACACTGCAGTTTTTTTTACAAATTTAGCTGCATTGTAAATCTGTAACTTAAAAAGTATGTATTTTTTCATTGTTTAATTTTAATAGTTGTCTATAGTAATTTAAAAGATCAAATCCTTGAATATTTGCTATTTATGTGAACTTTATCTGGACTACATAGTTGTTACTCTTATAAAGCAAAACCTGATCTTAATGTAATGTTGCTGGCATTATTATACCATATGTTTCATAGTTATTTAGTTACAGAAATGTTAACATTCATTCTCACTGTTATGCAGATGATACACCTTTATGTGTCTCTGTCACCAATAGTCTTCCTGCACAGTGTCTGTAAATAGACAGCTGGATGAGAGAACATTTTTTACGATCAAAAGAAGACAAAACTGAGATTGTTCTGTTGGGTAACAAAGAAAAGAAGGTCAGCACTAGTATACACGTGGATACTCTTAAAATCGCAGACCAAATTCATAACCTTGGAATGCTAATACTCAGATCGGACTTAAGTCACAGAAAAACTGTTGCCAAGGCTGCCAAAAACATCAACAAACATCAAAAGCTTTGTCTTCATTAAAGACCAAGAGAAACTAATTCAAGCACTCATCTCCAGTATACTGGGTTACTGTAATGATCTTTCAACAGGACTTCCCCAAAAAAGTTACAGTAATGAACAGCTGCAGCTAATCCAGAACTAATGCAACAGTTTTAACCATGACTAATAGATCTGAACACATCACACCAGTTTTATAGTCTTTCTCTTGTTCCAAGCCACTTACAGAATGTTAAAACCCTACTGATCGGCCAAGAATATAAACAGAGCAGAGATCATCGATCCAAGCACTCAGATCAGCATATCCAGACCAGAGTCCAGGCTAAACACGGAGAAGCAGCTTTTAGCTGTCACACTTCAAACAGGAGGAAAAAACTGCCAGTGGAAATTAAACTTTCACCCAAATTAAACACTTTTAAATCCTGTTTAAAAACATTTCTTTTCTCAATTGGCTATATGAATGAAATCTACACATTATATTTTAACTTAGAGACTTGTGCTTGCTTTAAATTATTTTATGTGATTATATTATGATTTTTGTGATATCTTTTGAAAAAAATTAGTTTCAATATATATCACAAATAAATTTGCCTTTAGATAAGGATTGTTGAGATATGGAGGTTTTAAATTAGTTCATTTTTCAATAAATAAAATAGTACTTACAACTAAATTTACAAGATGAAACGAGTTGTTCCCAGTCCTGTAATATGTGTCTGTAAAATTACTTCAAAGCAAGAAAACCTGACCTCCACTAAGTTATTCTCATCCATAGGGGAAACATTCCTTGAACTAGCTGAAGTGGTTTGTAGTCCAGACTTTTTATCTCTCTCTTTTTGACAGCCATGAAACAAAGTTGCATGATTCCTGCCAAGCGCCCAGTTTGGCACACCTCAAACAACCAATGAGCAGCTGTTTTGCTTTTCACAACCAACTTGGCAGCCAACGTCAAAGAGGCATGCATAACACAGCCTCACCATCACGTTCTCTGGGTACAGACCAAACAAAGCAATACAATGGCGCTGTGAAATGATACAATATACTACACAGTCCCTGAAGGATAAATTTGCCTTGATTCAACTGCTGAACATGCAGATATGTTCACAATTACAGCAAAGGACAATCCTAAAAATTTTGCATAATTCCAAATGTCCATACACAGTGGTGCATAAAAAGCACTCATTGCGCATGTCCAAGAGAAACACCATAGAGCTTCTGTGCATCTCCTCAGCTTCAAACAGATGCTGCTGCTTATAGGCTCCCATGCTCATGAAGAACTTTGTGGATGGTGTAAGTACAAATGTTGCTGCACAGCTGCATAACAAGCAGACAGTTTGTTAGAGCTGATGCTTACATTTAGCTAAGATAATTCAGACTAACATTTTTCAAAATGTCTGGAGCGTGCTTTCAGCTGTCTGGGTATGCATTCATTACCTATATCAGATGCACACCTCATTCTGGCAACAGGTGGGGAACGTTTAGAAGAAAAATTCTGCACTGCCTGATTTGGACTGAAATCAAAGCTTTTGGTAAATCACTATGCAAATTTATCAAGAATCTTTTGAGTGATCCTGCCAACAAACAGACCCAACAAACCTCAAAACCTAAATACATGTTTTTTTTTTATTTGTTGGGTATATGACCTAAAAACAGCCAACAACAAAACGAGGATTTAAGACATTCGAGCTGAAATTAAGCATCTTAAACGAAGTGGTGCAACATTTTGTGAAAAATAGAGTTTTGTAAAATACTGAAGCTAGTTAAACTTGTAAGGAGCCTAATTCAAGCTCATATTGTCACAAAGTTTAGAAGATCAACAAAAATAAAGATCTTCAGTTGAGTATCGACATAAAGTGCATGTTGTAACTCCTGACCTGCTTTCAGCTTGAGTAGAATGTGGCTGCATGTCTCTTGTACAACACAGAGACACACAGAGGCTGATAGAGAAATATCACTGTCTCCTGCATACAATGTTTAATCAGATAGCATGTTTTGTCAGTGACTACGGTGTGTATGTGTCTTTCACCTTCCACGAAGGTTGCTGTCTGCCATGATTGATGACGACCAATGATACCACTGAGAATCAGAGCTTATCCTCTGCCTCTTGTATCTTTGTTTGAGTGTGAGTGTCATTGCTTAGGCTTCACACATGTAAAGCCAGACTGTGCGTGCATCCTGATATACTTAGACACTGGTACACTGTAGTTAGAAGTTACCTGACTAACATGCACTGGATGTCCTTGAGTCTTGTAGGGCACATGGTTTAGATGTTGCCTTCAGTGGGTGTGCACAAAGTTTACACAGATTTGCATGTACCCACCTAACTGTTCTAGTACATACAGACTCAACTATGAATTTAATTAGTCATGTGTAATAAAAAACAAACAATAAACCAAATATTTGGGTGTTTGTGTACCTTTTGCACTCACATAAAACCTGTCAACTCAGCAGATACTATCCCTGTGCGCACGCAAACATGGAAATTTTGATTACCATAGATGGATTTAAACTTTTTGTGTGGAATCAAAACTGCAATTTGGTGTACTTAAACCAAGATTTTTGGGAAATGGAACGATTATTAAAGAAACAGCTCAAACAAATGAATCCATCAGTCGGGTGATGAGTTCATTATCTACAAAATTCTTTAGGCCCTTATGAACCAATTTTTTTATACAGAAGCTCTATAAACCAATAAAATGATAAGCTTAAAATAAAAATGGGATCAAGATAACATTTTTGCTTGCATTTGGATGCAAAAAGGTAAAATAACAATCTTAACAACCACATTTACATGAGTGAATATGTAACAGTAACACAATAGAACAAGTTGCAGGAGATGCTATTATGTTTGCTTTTTATTATTTTAACGATAACTTGATGGAAAAAATGCTTTACATGCAGGAATAATCGCTCCATTATGAGTGAAAGATGTCAATAATTCTGTTGCTGGGATATGAAAGTGAGCGAAAATGAGTCCATATCATTTTGGTTTTGTTCTTCTTAAAAGATACTGAAAAATTCCCTAACACTAAACAAATGAATAAGGAAAAAAAGAAAAGAAAAAAAAGGTAGTCAATCATGAACAACTTCAACCACCCCCCTCTTTATTTCCCATTTGGTCGCAGGGCTAATTAGTAGTAATCAGTGCTGCAACACACGTGTGATCAGCAAAAGCAGGCTGTTAATAAAAGAACACGCAACAGCAGGAGACCGCCAGCTTTGCGTATTTCAACACCCATTAACTATAAAACACAAATTCTTCCATATTCTATATTACTCTTTATCAGAATTACAGCTCAAAATGATCCAACTTAACCTTACCTCTTGTACATGATACTGCCCCCCCAGCCTGTATTGATGTAGTCTAATGTAACATGTTCTATTTCAGACAACTATGAATGTTATTTTAACGACTTCATGGTTGGAAATGATTAATGAATAAGCAATAAAATGAGACTACGGTCTGAAATCTTGGTTTCTGGATAGATTTGCAAAGGACAGTTTTAAAGATCTAAGCCCACCTCTGGTGTGACGTCTCTTGGGGCGAAGCCGGTGCCTCCGGTGGTGAGGATGAGGTTGAGTTCCTTTTCATCGCACCAGTCCACCAACGTCTCCTGTTAGTAAGGAGGCACATAGTTGTACAAATAAAAATCCTCACTGCAGATAAATATAAATATACCCATACTGTATTCAAATGAATACAGTAGATGCTTGTTACTCACTTTGATTTCATCTATCTCATCTGGCACTATCTTGTAGGCTGCGATCATACCCCCCAACCTGAAAAAGGAAGAAATAGTCATGAGATCAGAAAGATTAGGACTAGATACTTTATTGATAACTGCAAGCACATTCGTCTTCTTCTTTGATGTTGTTTGTGCTGCACATCCCATGTGGGACCTCAAATAATTCTACAAAGAAGCTGCAGACATTAAAGGGTTTCTATTTGGAAGTTTAGAAGTTAAACCCTGGACGACCAATTTCAGGACAGCATCTCCTCCTTTTTCGGCTTTATATCTCATTCTCTTAGTTAGAGGTAAATGTAAGAAATGGATGTTAGGTGTGCATCCTAAAGCTTATAAATTGAGCATGTTTCTTGATTGACAAATCATTTGTCCTCCAGCAGACAGCAAGCACATCAAAGCAACCCCAACACTTATTCTACATTTTACAGAAAACACAGAAAGAAGATGACAAACAAGCGTGAGATTAACACTCGGATGAGAACAAAGCAAAGGTGAGAAGTAGAAACAGAAACAGAAAAGTGGCAGTAAAAGTGAGGAAAAACAGAATGCCCTTGAACGCTCCTGCTAAAAGGATTTTCCAGCGGATGGCCCAGAGAGGAGGGAGCACTGACAAGGACAGAGCTGCTGCTGCTTCTGAAGATCAAACTACGGTGACCTCCTGTGGCCAGTCAGAGTATGGCAACCTTAAAAAAAACAAAAAAAAACAAAACGCAATGCTGAAAGTGGAGGGCTCTCCTCATACTTATGCAACCTTTGAGTTCACTAACCCGAGTTTTCCTTGTGTGCAACTTTAATGCTATAAAACACCCCCATCAGGTATGCAGCCATGAAAGCATCTGTCTTTCCGACTAATCTTCCAAACGTTTTGCAGCATTTAGCTCTACCTTAACTGACAGATGCACTACAGCAAGCATTCATAAAGAAAAAGCATGGAGCTTAGAGAATCTCTGACAAATGATGCACAAAAGTCAGAAATAATCATTTACCGTTAAGACAGACTATTTCATGAAACACTGCCCATGTGCCACTCAGAGCATCCTCCAACTGTAGGTACGCACACTCAAACACACACGTCTTTCCTGCTGACATTCTGCGATGGCACGAGTGATTTACTACTCTTGATGTGCTGGGGAGGGAGGGGGAGGTTTTGGCATCCCTGTATGTGTCGTTGTGTCTTTGCATGTATTCATGCGTGTGCACTCGTCCATTTATGTGTTTGTGCGTCTGTGTAACACCTCGGGAGAGTAAAGGAGCTGTCAGGACAAATCACCTCTCGTACGCTCCTGGGGTTTTTATGCCTCTCTGTTTCAGCCCAAATGAAAATATGCTCTACACAAATAGCTAGGGTTCCTTCTCACCGTTTCCTTGGCAACCCCTCCTGTCGGAAGCCTTTAGTTGCTGTGTTGTTGATTGTGAAAGTGTGCGAGTTTATGCCTGCCGCTGAATGTTTGAGTTAGTTTTTTCTTGTTTTTGCAACCAACAGGAATGCCTTTTTTTTAATCAAAGAAATGGTTCCAAATTCTTCTGAATATTTTCGGGCATTCTGTCGTGTTTATCAAAACTTTTTTTTTTTTTTTTTTATTAATAAAAAAAATGAAATAGCAATTATTCTGATTATCAAATCTAAACAAACTCTTGATGCCTTTTTGTTTAATAGCATCCTGAATTTATCTAGTACCAAATAGGCAGGAGCCTGTTTCTTACATAAGCAGGGAGTATTTTCACAGCTTTCGCACCAAACAAGAAAAAACTGGTCCAGAAAAACTGAAAAAAACTATTGTTTTGATGAAATGCACCATCATTAG
Source organism: Craterocephalus amniculus (assembly GCA_036024015.1). Taxonomy (NCBI): domain Eukaryota; kingdom Metazoa; phylum Chordata; class Actinopteri; order Atheriniformes; family Atherinidae; genus Craterocephalus; species Craterocephalus amniculus. Next base: position 19,261 of record JAVQJG010162002.1, read on the forward strand.
GTTTCTTTCTTGTGTGAAGACAATTTAAGCAAGGTT
>JAVQJG010162025.1:0-15143 GCA_036024015.1 Craterocephalus amniculus
GGTTGATGTTGATAAGTATGTGCAGTCTCTGGGGAAAGATCTGAGGGAGGCAACAACTCTTGCTCAAGCACATATTAACAAACAACAAGCTAAACAAGCAAGAGTTTACAACAGGAAGATGAAGGGTTTCTCTGTTGGAGTGGGTGATATGATCCTGTTGGCTAACAAAGGTGAAAGAGGGAAGAAGAAACTAGTCGATCGATGGGAAAATGCAGTGTATGTGGTTGTAAGCAAAAATGACGACCTTCACACATATAGCATTCGGCACCCTGTCACAGGTCGTATTAAGACAGTGCACCGGAATCTGATCATGCCCATCAATTTCTTGCCACTGCCATTGTGGGGGGAGGGTGATCAGGGATTGGAGTCTTCTGTTCACAGCTCTGAGCTGTATCCGGACGCGGTGACTTTGTTGGGTCCGACGGAGCAGAGTGATAACCGGACTGCCCGCTGGGTATCCAACCTTTCTGGAACTCCCGCAGATGATGAGACTGATCAGTCTGATGAGATTCACAGAGATTTAAACCCACAGGCTGATGATTTCGCCAGCTCTACAGGTGGGACAGAGGCTGAGGGAAGTGCTGAGTCACAAGCTTACATAGATGCAGGGTCAGTTGAGCCGAGTTCCGACGGTTGTCAGTTGTCTGTGCATTCCTCTGATACCTACAGTGTAAAGTCTGCCGCTACTGGCTCCGTGTGCTCTGTAAGGACATTGGGTACTAACCTGGTGTCTGCGAGCGAGCCCCATGCCATGACCATTGAACAGACAAGGGTGGTTGTGGGTTCGAAAGGGGGAGGAATCCGCACCAGACTGGGTAGATTGATTAAACCGGTGAATCGACTCATTCAGACTATGTCCACACAAAGGATCAAGTTGGTTGTGTAAAGGGCAGTTTCTATCTGCAGATAACATTTTTTGTATGAGTACTTTTGGCACAGCGCAGGACATTTTTTTTGAGACACTTAGTTTTTCTTCCTCTGTTCTGGGTGCATTTTGTAGATACTATGTGTCCCATGGCCTTTGAATGTGTATGTGGCATATTTTCCAGGGGTTAAACATGTGACTGATCACCCCATGTTTACCTTGATCCTTTGTTGGATGATCTCGTGACTGGTTAGGCCGGGTTGTGTATTAGTTTTAGGGGATTTACATAGTAACACCTGTAGATACTGTACGTGTACAGTACTGATATATGGCTGGTAGTGTCATCAGCTAAGAAGTAATGGGTCATGTTCATCTTATAGCGCAAAACAGTGGGGGTGAATGTAATGGTGTGATGTTGTTGCGCTATATTATGAAGAGAACGTTGAGCACTTTTATTTTGAAAGACCGTATTTACTCCGTCAGCTTTTCTTCTCTCGTGCTTTTGAATGGTTATTAATGTTATTATAATAGGTTGGGTGTCCAAATGTATTCCTTATAAGGTTGGAAACGCAGTTAGATACTAAGGGGAAGGCCTGAAAAATATAGGAAGTAGGCTGTATATTTTATTTTGAAGTTGTACTTACCGTGTTGCATGGGTAAGGACCTCTACTTCCTCTTGTTCGTGACTCTTCTACAATGCAGATTGAGAAAATCAGAAATAAACCAAGCTGAGACCAGCCCGAGCGCGTCTACTTCACTCAATACACATACTCAATACTTTACTCAGTACACAACAAAACACAACGCAGAGTTAGACCCACTACATATACAATGAAGAAACAATAGTGTTCTAACGGTGTACGTTCGTACGCACGTACAAACTCAATGTAAAGTCGGTGTATAGCCGCAGAAAAACGCGAGTTTGCTTGGAGCGGCGCGTTTCGAGCAAATTTGCGGTGCGGATTGCCCCCATCGGAGCGTTTTTTCCGTGCGAACGAAGCGGATTTTCCGCTGAAATGAAGCACATTTTCCGCGCGTTTCCCACTTCTCCATTCGAGTTGAAAAATTTGAACTCAAGCGTTTTTTACACACCGAGAATTAATTCAAAATGGTAGCAGGAGCTGCAGCTGGCTGAAAACAAGTGATGGCAGCGTACTGAAATCAGTTTTGATAAACAAAAACTCAATGAGTTTGGATTAATGAAGAACACAACAAGAACAGGAAAGCTTTCATGTTGTGTTTGATCAGCTTGTCAGATTATTTATGCTCATAGTATTTATGCTCATAGTATGTATACGTAGCTACATTAGCTAGCTGTTTTGTAAAATGCTCTGGGAGGTTCGCTGAGGATCGGCACACACCATCATCAAAACCATCACAGTAGGCAGATTGCTAGAATAGACCGTATTCCCCGCAGATCAAAACATCACACATAGGCAAAACTGCTAGAATAGATATGTTGCTTTATTCCCCGCATATCAAGCCATCACAAGCCATCACAAGCATAGGTAGACTGCTACTCTAACCCTAACCCCCGTTCTCTTTCAGAAATGTAGCGGGGTCCTATTATTAGGTGACTGAAACGGGTCTGATTAAAACTAAACAAATTATTATTAAACTTGCAACAAGGGGGTGCAAGAACTGCAAAAACAGAAACAACCTGGTCTTTTTGACAGCCGCCCCCAAACCTGTGGAGCAGAAATTTTGTCCATTAGGTTAGCTACTGGTCTACTTCTTGGGGGAAGGCAGGTAACTTAATCATAGGAGCCACACGTCTGACAAAGGTCTTGTCCTTTACTTGAACATTTGCTGCTCGAATCTTGTCATTTCTTCCCTTCAGGATTGTTTTGACGGTTCCAACAGGTCAGAGGGCCCTCTGAGATTGTGGGTAAGCCAGCATGACCACAGCTCCAACTGTAAGGACATCCTTGTCCTCAGTCCACTTATGACGCATCTGCAGGGCAGCTAAATAGTTCTGTATGAAGAATCGCCAAAACTGGTCCCTCAGGACTTGACTAGGACTTGTCTCCATCGTTTTCTGGTCAGAAGATCAGATTCAGGGTACACAACCTGTGGCAAGGGGGAAGACTTCCTAGGGTTTGCCTCTCTTGGCAATCAGCCGGCGTAGAGACATCAGGAATGAATCACTGTCAAGACTGCTGATGAGATCGATGTACACGGCTCTGGTTGTGAGGCACTTATCCAGAATTCCCTATCGTTTCTCTGTTCTTCTTCCTATCTTGACTTCTAATGGGCCAATACAATCCATCCCAGTAGAATAGAATGCTGGATGGTGACGTCTGAGATGAGCTGGAGGCAAGTCAGCCATCTTGGGCTACTCTGGCTTTGCTCTCCACTTTTGACACTCTGGGCATCCATGCTGAAGTTTGCGCACCGCCTGTCAGCCCTTCAAAATCCAATAACGCCTACGTATTTCCACAAAAACTCTTTCAGCCCCTGGATGATGTAGCTGCTCATCATAGGCCTTGATAATGAGTCGAGTGATGTGATGTGCAGGATCAAGCACAGCTGGGTGAAGACTCTCTGGGGTCAAGTTACAGTGGCGTAGTCCACCACCAACCTTTATCAGCCCCTTTACTTGATCCCACTTAGGTGACAGTTTCAGGAGACGACTATCAGGGCGAACTGATTTACCAGCCTTCAGGTGTTCAACTACAATGGGAAAACTGTCACTTTTTGCCCCTCTAAGAGTAATCAGTTCAGCCTGTCAGAAATCTTCAGCTGAAAATTTATCTTTACTGGCCACTCCATGCAAGCTATGGGCAATTCCTCCAGCAAATCTTGGAGATGGCTGAACTGATGTGGGTCGGGCCAAGGGGAGGCCATGTTGTCTGAAATCTGGTCACAGAACACAGATTTTTTCATCTCCTCAGGAATATCCTTACTTACAACATCTGTTTTGACGGGCCACATTGAGAGGTGCTGCCTCAAGAAGTCGGGACCTTGACTCCAGTGGTTGTCTTGTTTCAGATAAGCAAGTGTCTTTCCACGCGTGACGTCATCCGCGGGATTATTTTCTAATCGGGGCATGGACAGTTGTATTTTTGGTGCCACGCCTGATCTGGCCACCAAGAAATATACTTGTATATCTCCTTCCACAGGACTGGTGCAGAGATAGCTCACTGACCCATATCCCTGCTCTGAAGCATCACTGAAGATGTAAACGGTCCTGTTAAAGGTGAAGGTGTTGATGGTGCGATCAGTGTGGCACCTTGTGAGAGAGATCTCAGTCAGCTGAGGCAGTTCATATTCCCAGGTTTTCCATGTTTTAAGCAAGTCCTCAGGTAAGTCAGGGTCATCCCATTCTCGTTTTTTCATCCAGAGCTTTTGCACCAGGACCTTAGCTCTGGTGATGTAAGGGCTGATGTATCCTAACGGATCGAACTGATTGGCCAGTACTTTGTATATGACTCTCATAGTGGGGTGCTGTCTGACTGAAGGTACTGGTTTGTAGCTTAAAAGGGCTGTTCCACTGAAGGTAGACTTTTTAGCCAGTGGTCCCTATAGAAACAACATTCTACCGCTGCTTGCACGTCTTTGTTTAGTTGACTGCTGTTTGCAACATGTGTTTGCAAAGCAAAAGTCACACAGCATGGGCTTGAGACTGTTCCAAACACTGGTACACTCCGGGAGGTTCAGAGTTAGTATTTTGCCAGAGAAATCGCAGGTATGGCTGGTCTTCTGGCAAAAGACATACCTGGTGGATCATCCCTTTTACATCGCTACTGATGGCCACCGCGTTCTCTCTGAATCTCTGCAGGACTCCAAGAAGACTTGGGCTGAGCGTAGGACCAGGAATAGATGCTCGTTCAATGACAATCCATTGTACTTGAATGAACAGTTGAACACTATTCGGTTCTTGTCATTATGAGTTACCATGTGGTGAGGAATGTAACACCCTGGTTGGGAATCAGCTTCTTCAGCTTCGATCCCTTTGACGTAGCCTGCTGACACTTGTTAATCTCATCTTTGTAGGCTATAGTTATGTTGGTACCATTAGCCAACCTTTTCTCCTTACCATGCAAATGGGGAAGGACAGCTTCTTTGGGGGCTTCAAGCTGAGGTAAGTTCCCCTTCCACAGCAAAATATCTTTGAACACCTTCCACCTCAACCCTGATTGTTTTTTCTGTCAATGTCTTAAGTGCCTCCGAGTCCTCCCTTGATCTGGTAACGACCTTCTCACTCCGATATAGCAAAATGTCCAGCTGTCATAAGCATTCCACGTGAGTGAAGAGGTCTGTTTGATGCAAATGGGTGGAGGTGAATAAACATTGTGCAGAGGGGAAAGAATGTTCTGTGCAACAGGATACTGTAGATCAGAGAATCCTGTTGCATAGGCTGGAAAACTGGGTTGGACTTTCTGGAACGGTCCTTAACTGGTTCAGGTCTTACTTAGAAGGCCGGAGTTACTTTGTTACGATCGTCAGCTATGAATCTGAGCGAGTGGCCATGACTTGTGGAGTCCCCCAAGGGTCAGTCCTTGGAGCCCTTCTGTTCAACTTGTATATGCTCCCTTTAGGTCAAATATTACAGAATTTTAACATTAATTATCACAGTTATGCAGACGATACCCAACTTTATGTGTCCTTATCACCAAACGACTGCAGCCCGAAAGAGTCACCGTGTCAGTGTCTGGAACAAATTAACATCTGGATGAGAGAGAATTTCATATAACTGAATGAAGATAAAACTGAGAATATTCTGTTTGGTAGCAAAGAGAAGGGGGTCAGCATCAGTAAACACCTAGAGACTCGGTCTCTGAAAACCATTGAGCAGGTTCGTAACCTTGGTGTGCTGATAGACCCAGATCTGACTTTCAGCAGCCACATCACAGCTGTCACTAAGACAGCTTTTTACCACTTCAGAAACATCAGCAGAATAAAAAGTTTAGTCTCACAGAAAGACCAGGAGTTTTAACCAGATGGTCCCTGTAGAGTCCAGCCCATTGCTGTCTTGACTGTAGCTGGACCATCTGGAGGCCCACATCTAACTGGCTCTGTGGGAAGAGTGAGATGTGGATGGTCGGACCCTGTTAAAAGCAATGGTTGTGCATTACTTATGGTAGGGATAGGCAAGTCTTGGAGGTGGTGATATTTTCCCTCTAGAGCAGCCGCTGGATATGAGTGACTTCCTAGGGCAAGCTCTTTTGCTGTAAAGGCATGCTGAATCTGGTAGTTGAGGTTCGGGATCAGTGGCAGGGGATACTGTGAATGACACCCAGGGGCCATGGATGACACAGATATCCTGTCGTAGTGTGCGCAGGTGTAAATCCTCTGGGTTTCCATGCAGACCTAAAGCTTGAGCTGCATCATGAAGTAAGATGGTGCGTTCCGATCCATCATCAAGCACGGCATAGGTGTCGACTGATCAATCACCATTTCTCAGGATAACATCAATGATTTTGAGCAGTTTCTGTATCGGAAACATAGCGGGGTCCTATTATTAGGTGGCTGAAATGGGCCTGATTAAAACTAAACAAATAATTATTAAACTCGCCACAAGGGGATGCTAGAACTACAAAAACAGAAACAACCTGGTCTTTTTAACAGACTGGTTGTTGCTGAACGATGGGCTTGTAGGAGGAGGTGACAAGAACCAGATTATGGTCAGATCTTTCTAAAGGTGGCAGGACAGAGGAGCTGTATGCATTTTCAATATTTGCATAAAGGTCCAACGTTTTGTTTTCTCTGGTGGAGCAGCTGACAAACTGTTGGAAAGTTGGTAGAGTTGCAGAGAGGGAGCTGTTGTCAAAATCTCCAGAGATTGTAACAAACGCATTTGGATGCTGTATTTGAGGTCCGGCAACTACAGAGTTAATTACATCACAGACTGTGTATGGAGCGGTACCAAGTATTATTAGTTTTTATGCTTTAAAGACCCACAACTCAATGGTATCACTATAATAATAAATTAGACTCAACAATTAACATATTACATGTTAAAGGGTTATCACAATTAAAGGGGAAGTTCGGTATTTTTCAACCTGTACCTATGTTGTAGCATGCTATATGATCATTTAGTCACCGAGACAGTTGTGGCGCAACTTCAACTTCATCGGGAAATATTGATGTCCACACGCGATCAGCATAAATCCATAATGGAAGTGATCAGGGCAAGTGCTGCTCGGCCTCTTAAGAAGGCATTTTCTGCCACAAAACGCCTTCATTTTACCAATGTGTTGTTGTTAGCAAATTCGCTCCGTACTGTAAAACGGTTGGCTACAATCTATTTTTACAACTTAGAAAAACACAAACACGAACCATGTTGCTATTCACTTAGCAAATAGCGAACTGTCCTACAGTACAGAGTGAACTATGAGGGAATTCACCCTTTTTCCATGGCGCATGTTAGTGACGTAATCGCTGTTGCAGGTAAGCGCCAAAGGCTTGAAAGCATGGACGTAGTTTTGATTTCAGAGGTGGGGAGGACAGAAGTGTTGTTCATAAAACTAATCTTTCAGCTTACTGTGACTTCTAGTGTTTGTTTTAGTTTTCTATCGCTACTTTTAAGCCTAATTTTTCTAGGTGTGACTGGCTGTAAAGCATGAAGCCAAACATAGCATCACCCACTCATGGGAAAGTCAAACTGGCATTACATTTGGAATTTAGAATTTAAATGTCCATCATTCAGTGCAAATCCACCTTCAATATAAAACTGTTCCTGGACAGTTTGCTTCACCTTTAATTTCTTCAATATTCCAACAATTTAGATCTGAATACCCTCAAATTCTAGTATTTATTTTATTTTAGTATTCTAGTATTCCCAATCAGGCTTTCATTCTTTTTCCAGCGAAAGAGGAATCTAGGTACCTTATCTTGCATCCTACAGGTAAGATGGATGCAGAATTTGTCACAGGGGGCACATGAATGAGAAAAGTTGCAAAAGTTCTGTAGTGTTTCTCTAAAATCTTTAAGCTATTTAATGTTGCCGGCTTTGGCTGAACACTAGAGGGCAGTAAAAGACAGGAGTGTTCTAAGTTGCCCTTGTTTGCTTCTAAAATCAAAATTACCCCTTTTGATAGTTGCAAAATAGATCAGTGACTTAGAATTCTAATACAGTTAAGCACATACATTTTACTCAAATATGACAATGGTTTAATGGGTGTTTTTTATTCATTTTAAAATATAAACTGATGAAGCCTCATAATAATCACACAAGGGCTGAGGATGTGTTTTAGATTTTATTTATTTTCTTAAGCATTACCTTTTCATTGATTTGAAAGGATAACTGAAACAGCAATTGGAGATTTTTCAACAAAGCAAATATTATATAGGCAAGTATCTGATGATACTGATTTTATTTATTTAACAATACCTACCAAACCGCAAGAATTAAAATAATTCCCCACTGTTGGGGGTATGACAGCAGTACATTGAGGGTGCTAACCAGCATTTTCTTGTTCTAAAGATACAATCAGGTACTTTATTTTTTGAGTCTTCACTCGCAAAACATGAATATAACATACAAGTAAATAGAAAATGTTGTCCAAATGCAGTATGACATGAAAATAGCTGAAATGTCACAATTTAAAATTATATACAACATCACATTTTATATGTAGGTGTGTTGATTCATTCTAAGTTAAGGGAATTCCCTATAAAAAAACCCATAAAAACAGGGAAAATACTGTTGAAAATTATTGAAGCTTTGTTTATACATACACACAGCAATGAGTGTGTCAAACACTATAACATAACAATCAGGTTAAATTTAAGGTTGATTTATGCTTCATTAGAATTAAGAATCACATAAAATCAATCTAAACCTTGAGGTAGATGTGCTGATGAATAAAAACCTGAATACAACATATTTCTCATAAAAAAAGTCAGGCACACAAACATGCAAAGAGGAAAATATAAGGTTGAAGAGTATTTAATCCTTTTGTACACCAATACACACACAGCAATGATGATGCTGTCATGAATCGTACAAAAACTATTGAGGCATTTAGTTGCTTAAATCATGTGTTTGTTTTAATTTCATTTTGTATAAAACATGTTTATACAAACAGATCTTTTACTGTAGATAAATTCAACTTTTTCTGAAATTACAGTTCATTGTATACTTATTTGTGTTGGAAAGACCTTTGTTGAAAATCAAAGTTCACCCAGAAAGGGTGAGTGTAGGACGGTGGGCAGAAAGAGGAAAGCCAAAGAAGAGGATAGAAAGAGAGTGTAGAAAAAGAGTATAGAAAGATATGCAAGAAAGAGTGTAAAAAGACTCATTCTGACACGACTTCAAGGCTTCCAGCAACAGCAAATTTTGAAGATGTGTTTTTGTTTGATATAAGTGTGATGTGGACAGATTCAGATGCTTCATCTTTTTCCTTCGGAGGTTTTGGCTTACTTGGTTCTTCCATCGAGTTTTGGGAACATCCCAGGAAGATCACATACGAAACAGCCAGTACAAGTGCCATCCATTGCCCTATCATCTAAACCAAATAATAAAGAACAAAATGTGAAACATTTCTGCTTTCAGCTCTGCATCATAATTACTGATCAATCAAATCAATGATTAGTGCAGAATTGTTAAATCTTCAAATCACTCCTCACCTGAGATATGGAGTACCATCTCTGCGTGTCGGTCACTGAGTTTTTATTTGAGTTGAATGGCTTACACCATCTCTGAGATCCAGAGTTTTCAATAAGTTCATACTTTCCTGTCCAGGATGTGTTTGCACAGGCAATGTATCGGCCATCAAAAAGCAGTAAAACTATCCATAATATGGCAGGAACTAAACTGTGCATGAAAGCCATCCAGAGTTTCTCAAACATGTGTGTTTGGATGTAAACCAAGAGACAATAGATTGTAAGTGTTGGAAGAATAAAAAAAGAAGACACAGTAAGATGATTCAACCATTGTTGATTGCAAGGACATGCAAATTCCATCTCCACAATCTTTTCCACACAAAAGAGGAGTAATCCAAAACAAAAATTTGATGCAAGAGGGCTCTTTTTGACTTCTTCTTTCACCATTGACATCCATCCAGCATATGGAGCCATTTTTTGTTCTTTGTGAAGAGAAAAAAGTTAAAAAGAAAATTGAGTTGATATTATGAATGTAAAAACTTGAGAAATACACATATATGGAAGTGGTCTGATAAACCAATAGTGACTCTACAGATCCACATCTCACTGGGAAAGTTTAGGTAAATTAGACAGTACATTATATAATGCTTTGTAATATTTGAGGTTTTTATAAGATCAAGTATCTGACTTCCTTGTAAAAGTAATATCTGTCACAGAGATCTTATCTCTAGGTTCTCCCATTGTAGAAATTAAAGGCATATACTCTGAGCTTTACCATCAGATGCGATGCAGACTGTGTTTGGTATGTCACCTTTTAAAGTACAAACAATCTGAAACTGATATTTTTAGAAAATAAGACAAAGAAACAAGTAATTCTTACCAGAAATGAAGGCTCTTCAGTCATATAACAATTGTGAATAAAAGAGAAGAGCACTCCTCTGCTTTCTCACTGGGTTAAAATAGTCAGTGCTAGTTTTATTCACTTTGTAAAAATGAGAAATGCTGTTAGGAACGAAAAGGGGAAGAAAGCACTGCATCTATCTCAAGCATTGCAAAGTTTCTCTTTCTCCTTCACTTGCAGGTCCTTAAGTACACAGGAAACTGCTTGGGGTGTTCTCCAACTAACCTATCCGTAGCGTCTTTTTGCCACACAATACCAAATTAAGAAACAACTCACATGCTGCCCATAGCACACATAATGCATAATTAGCTTTGGAAACACGCAATTGGTTATGTGATGTTCATATAATGAATAATTACATTTGAAACACAAACATAGCGATTTTCAAATCCTCTTTATTCATGCAGCACAGGGTGTCACTTGCATCCACTTTGCCAAACAAGTTAAAAAAGATCAAAACATTTCCTCTTTTTCTCTGAGAATTTGTTGCATTGATGAGAGACAACCAGTAAGAGGTTGAGTAATGTGCACCCAATACTGAATAGCTAAGCTGCTTGAGCCTGAAGCCCAAGCAGTGAGATTGCACTTCCTCATGCAGGCAGCCAAGGTTCAAGTCCTGACATGTATCTCTCTTCTTTTCTTCCATGCAATTTTCAAATAATGTACCACCAAAAACTTGCACACTTGCAGAGAAAACACTATTTTTGCTCAAGCATTAAACAGTTTAACTGGGGTTGTTTGTATCTTGAAATATCAGGTACTTAGTCCACACCCAAAAGCTTAGTGTTTTTTAAACAAATCATTTGAAGTTAAAGGTGAGACCTTTATAATCTGTGGTGTAGTACTTTGTAGTACTTGTTTTTAAATCTTAAAGTCAATATTCAAAATGGCAGCAGTCTGAAATTTGCCATTATTTTTTATGTAGATACAGCAAGAACAATTTAGTCTTGATGACTGTTAGCGGTCTTGTGCTGATACTTATGCTGATCAAACTATAGTTTTATTCTTTACATTCAGAGTTCTGACTTCATGCTCCTGTTAGGTAGCTAAGAAGATCTGTGACAAACTTAAAGTCTTATCTCTCAGATATCTTCACCAGACCCACTGGACACTGGCTAAATAAGAATAATATGAAAACCACACAAAGGTTAATGTGCAAAGTTGTATAGTGTGGGATGAGAAAGGTGCAAAAGTTTGTATTCTTCTCTTAAGAAATAATAATGTGCAAATTTGATGGTGTCTCATCTTTCTGTTGTATTAATTTCCTCTACTATGTCATCTTACATCAGTCTTGTCCAGTAAAAGGAAACCAACTTGACATAGTGCTAATTTCAATAAATGTTGTGCCATGCTAAAAACAATAGTCCTCAAGTTATTATGAAAATAGATCTCAGGGCTACAGTCCCAGCCGGGCCAGCCGGGCAACGTAACTTAACTTACATAAACAATGTTATCAGATCAATCACTAAGCCTCACTAAAACAGTCATTCTTGTGGTGTGTCCTGCACAGGGAGTGGAAGCACTTTGAACTTCGCCATCTTCCTTTCAGCACTTTGTGGAAATTGATAGTTTAATATTCAAAAAGGGAATGAGGTGAAGAGAAGAAAAGCTGGAGATAAAACTCCAGCAGAACAAAACACCGGGTGAGAGGTCAGTGCCTAAAGGATCTTGTTCCAGGGTGAAGCATTTCTTAAGAGAAGAATACAAACTTTTGCACCTTTCTCATCCCACACTATACAACTTTGCACATTAACCTTTGTGTGGTTTTCATATTATTCCTATTTAGCCAGTGTCCAGTAAGTCTGGTGGACCCGGTACATATTTTATTTTTAATTCAACAAATACAATAATTTGCAACTGGAATGCTCAACAAATGTTGACTTCATTTCAATTAAAAACAATGCTGCAACCTTGTGCACACTATAAAATACTTTTATCAATGTACCCAGAAATATGTCACATGAATGATGAATGAATTAATTCTTTATTTCAGTTTAAAATATAAATGTGTATGGAGAGTGTACAGGCTGTGGTCATTGAAAATGTTAACCACTATTTGTCTTGCAAATTGAGTCAAGGCCAATGAGTCGGAGGCTGAAAAAATAATTAGCTGGACCACTTTCATTTTGGCAAAAATTCAAAACGGGTCCCACAGATCCAAACAGCACTTCAATCACATTCAGGACAAGGGAGCTTTAATGTGTCGTATTCCTAAATTTATGACATTTTGAGTTATTTATCATTGTGTACAATTTTAAATCAATTAAATCAAGACCAAATGCAGATTAAACAATGCCGAAACTCAGCTTGGCAATTGTAAAGTTTTGTGCATGCAGGGAGCAGTCTTCAGTAAAATGCATTGCAAAAACTGACAAAAGTACATCTACTTGTACCTCTTGGTACATCTTTTTCTATTGTCTTGTGGTAGTAAGTAAGTAAAGTTTATTTCTTTACTATTATTATTATTTTATAATTTTTTTGTGTGCCTTTCAGACCATAACTGGACAATACAGAGAGTCCGACACACAATCAGACAGTTTTGTGCAGAATTAGTTGAAATTGCCTCAGCAGGTGCACCAGTGAGCTGAACAGTATCCAGCAAAATGCAGTCTTTTCCCACAGCCTGAAATCAAACTGTTTCTACTCCTGTGTGGAAGTGCGTCCTAGTGATGCTGGACTGTTGCAAATGTTTAATCAAATCCAATAGGGAACATTTCTGAAAACAGTCTTTCCTGCATTTCACTTCAGTCTTTCAACATCAGTCTTCATAAAGCCATTCATATTGCTGTTATGCAATGAAAACAATTTTCAGTTGCAAGGACTAACTTGTCACTAGATGGCAACACAAGTATTGATAATCAATTGTCATGTAAACACAGACCTCCACAAACATTAAAGACAATTATAGATGATTAAATGTTGATTGTGGCTTTGAACAATTAACATTTTTCAGCCCCTGTCCAACTGATATATTTTGCTGTCAAGTGGCTGCTCAAGGTATTGTAAGGCTACATTGAAAATATATTTAACAATAAAATATTAGATTTGAACATGTTGCACACACTAACAGGGAAGGCTATCTAATCCTAAGTTACAGAGTGTTGGATACAATAAAAAAAAAAACTAATCATATTGCACAGCTCATATGAACTTTCCAATCCTTTATTGTCTGTTTTTTCCCCTAAAAAGACAATATTTATGTGTTGAATGAATGAAGTGAACATACCATTATTACTGGACATCTGACATATGTATAACTCAGTTGACATTACTATTAATGCAAATTTCAATACTGTATTGTCCTAGTTAGATTAACCCTCATTACTTTCAAATTTACTAACAACTTTTATCTTTGGGAACAATTTAAACACAGGTGAAACCTCACAAAAAACTGTAAAATTATATATTTTTCCCAAGTTAATTTGTCAAACATTTTATATTTGTTTTGTTAACTACCTTGACAACCCTGTAAATAATATATCATGTCCCCAAGTTGCCCCCCTAATACATCCAAAATACTTATTAGAAAACACAAAAATGTACAAATAAAATCTCACTGATTGATCTAAAACTGGGAATTATTTTCCAGTGGTTCGATGGCTAAATGATTTATTAGAAATATTTTCATCTCTATCATTCGAAAGGACAAATTATTTTGTTATCGACATTTATAACCTATATTGTGTTGTTTGGGGTTTATTTTATTTGCATAAAATAAGTCCAATGTTTGTTTTTCTCTGGTGGAGCAGCTGACAAACTGTTGGAAAGTTGGTAGAGTTGCGGAGTGGGAGTTGTTGTCAAAATCTCTAGAGATCATAAAAAATGTGTTTGGATGTTGTGTTAATGACATCACAGACTGCGTCTGGAGCGGTACCAGGTATTATATAAACCGCAACCATGTGAACTCTCTGGGTAAATAATATGGGCGAAAACTAACAGCTGGCAGTTCAATGTCTCTTGTGCAGATCTTCTCTTAAAAAAAAAAAGTTACTATGACTCTGAACTTAAGGTAAAATTATTTTATTTTGAGGGTATTCACACCCAGACCAGCTCTATCATATGTAGAACTGTCTTCATACAACTGTCCATGTCAAAGGGACCAAATTTAGTTGAACATTTGACTATAAAGCCGTTAGATGAACAGAAAAAGTTTGTCCTCTTCAAAACAAAGAGTGGTGAACAATTACTGGATCCTTTATATGGTAAACAAAAAGTCCTTGACAACATCCAGTCAAGTGAAGTATATTTCAGAAAGTAAACATGCAACGACATTCCCAGTCTATACCAAAGAAAATACTTAATTGTGACATTCAGTTTAAAAAGACCAGAATAAACCTCAATTTTCTTTATTTACAAATTCAGACCAGGCCTTGAAATGCCTTATTTGGACAGAAGACACCTGTACATACTGTACATCTGATGGTTTGAGCATTCATGTCTTCCAATTGGCATGGCCTTGTTAAAGCTTCATTCTGAATACTGAAGGGACACACTGTCAGTACATTTTCAGCCTAATGCAGCACATTTGGAAGCAGGCTCTACAGAGTATAAGCAAACTCTGAAAAGGGACTGTGGAGATTTAAAAAGTAATGAAGTGGAATATCTTGTAATATCCAAGTCACCTGACCTCATTGTGAATGAGGTGCATCTCTCTTGCTAATGATGAAAGTAGTCTGATAGTTTCACATTATACAGCATACATCAAAAATACATTTATTATTCTACACAGTGTCATCTTTAGTTTTTATGCTATACAGACCACACAATTCAATAGTATCACTATAATAATAAATCAGACCTGACAATTACCTATTACATGTCAGAACA
>JAVQJG010162030.1:0-23110 GCA_036024015.1 Craterocephalus amniculus
ATATAAATTCACAATTATATTTTTTATAATCTAATTTCTTGAGGGGCTTAACTGGGGCTAAACAGATTTATCACGGGGCTATAGCACCCCCTAGCCCCGGTGTGGCGCCGTGGATGCCTCCAGCTGTGATGCTCTGTGCATCCATCACAGGAGAACTGGCCTGGACCTGGTCCTGGACCACAGACTAGAAAAGGACCAGATTAGGACCAGAATAGGATTAATTAGTCCAGAGTAGGACAACATTTGTCTCCTAAAATTCCAGAACTGGGTGCTGATTTATAAAACTCTGCATAGGATTCTCACTAAAAGTGGACGTACGCCAAAAACCCAAAGTTTGCGTACGCCACAAAAAATATCAGATTTATAAAACCTGTGCGCACGAGGGCAAGCAATTTTCCCTTCATAAATCACACTCTGCCTGAAAGTTTGTGCAGGTCAATCATGCTCACAGCCCATACCATACCATGATGATCCTGCACACCTTACTGGGCTGGTACTGTACAGCAGTCCACCCCCCGATGCCGGGGCCGATTGCAGAAAACCGAGAGTTGTCAGCAGTCTGCATATGCACGGGAACCTGTGTGTGGATGTGTGGTCAACTGTGGTTTTTCCAATTTGCTTCTAATGATTGACAGCTTTCTTTTTCTGGAAGATGGTGCAGGTTGTCTTCTGTTTCCTCTCAGGTGTAGTATTTGGTTGTCTAGTTTGTTCACACTGAACAGCTGATCCTGGTTTACCTGATTACCAAATAAAATGTCACAATGGAAACAATAAGTGGGAGTAAACTGTGTTCAGGTTGCTCTGCAATGGAGGTCAACCTCATGGCTCAATGTCAGAAAGGTAATGTAAACCCAGAGGGTGAATTGGTGGTTTTTGGGTGATTTTGTTTTAGGTTTTTTTTCTGATTTCCAACAAAATGCTAACTTAATGGAAGCTATATCTGCTTCTTTACCATATGACTCAATACCCAGCATTTACAAACAAGAAAGATTTGAAGGCTGAGAAAGTTCCAATACATTTGGGGTGCAATGACCCAAAGAAAAGAAATTTCATGACGTTAGCATCATCACCATGGCTTAGAAAGGATAAATCATGCTCTGGGCCGCGTTTCCTAATAACGATGAATCTTTCGAGCGAAGGAACTTAAGTGGGAACTAACGAGCGATCTGAAAAATTTAACGTGCGTTTCCCAAACATGCTCGTAGCAACAACGTCAGTAAGATCATCTTAAGATCCTTCGTAGCGGAGCTGTCCCAGAGTTGGTGCTGAACATGAGCGCTGAAGCAGCCACAGGTGTTATGCCAGGTGATGACTAAGATAACAACAATCAGATGTCATTCAGATTCACAACATAGCGTTCTGCCTTAACAATGTATACGTCTACATTATGTCACCTGTTTTATGTCATGAAAAACGATTTTGTGAGCTGAGCAGGGACAGACAAAATAAATACTGTGGGGCGTTCCAGGCCAACAAGGTCATGGTTTTGGTGAACGAGGTGGAGGCAAACAGCCGGTTGCGGGGTGCCCACACCACCAAAGAAAGATGCAGGTGTGGGAGGCCAGAGGTGTGGGGGGGGGCTGCTTCCGCCACACCCCTGTCAGCGGAGGAGGAGAGGGCCCTGGCAGTACTGGGTACTTCAACAAGGCACCGCCTGGGCAGAGGCATCGTGGAGGTGGAAGCTGGGTTTCCAATGTCTCCACAAGTCAAGCGGTGGCCTGTTGTTCGCTCCGTCCAAAGCATGCGTCGTGATTGCGGTCGCTGCCATGCTGCACAACCTGGCAGTGCTGCTGGCATGGATCCCGTGGCACCAGGAGAGGGAGACGAGGACGGACAGCGATTGTTGCCCGTGACGCACGTCTACAAGTCATTCATGATTTCTTTTAAAAATAAATCTGACTGTTCCTCCAGCCCATCCACTAAGCTGTCCCCATCACCCCCATCATCATAAGCCCAATATTACCCCCCATGTCCATTTTTCTCTTCTGTTGAGTTTTCACCCAGCATAATAAATCCCCCCAAATAAAAACCCTTTTCTGACTGCCCTCCACCACATAAAGAACTTCTCCCCACTAAAAAAGTGAGCTAAAAGCTGCATTCATAAAGCCTCATTTATTGTAGGCTATTTCTAACTCACATTAGGTTTACGTATAGCTGCCAGTTTCACCAGCGGGTACCGCTATTGTGCTCCTCCAGCCTGCACAACCCGCTGTATGAAGGATCTTAGCCACGTACGGCGTATCTGGAGTGCTTGTTAATCTACGAGCATTTTTAAGATGATTGTTAACTACGATTCTTTTGGGAAACGCGGACTTGGTTTCATGTTGATGCTTTCTGGGCCAATTAGTGTAGGAAAATGTACCATCAATTAAAAACAGAGACTTTTGTAGGCAGACATCACAAAATTGAAAAAAACACGTTAAAAACCTGAAGTTACAGAGATAATGATGCAAACAGCTAAAAAAGAGAACAGAATCCTCGCCAGAGCCGCCCACACATGCCTACACACCAACGAAACTCTGTGCAGACCTCAGAAAGTATCTCACACCTGAAAACCATCTTCCAAAAAACAATGCGAGAAAATTATTCCAACAAAGAATCAAAACTTTTCTGTCCTTAAAAATTACTGTTTACTTCTCTAACTGCCCGACCTTAAAAGGACACGCTCCCCACTCGTCTGATGGTACAGTGACATTTATTGCTAGCAAGCAGGTATGAACATGCCCAGCCTGGGTGATTCATTAAAGAAATGCAAGAAGACACTACTGCAGGAAAAGAACGATAAAAGGGGAATGATAAAAAAGATAAGAAAAGAGTCACTATTAAATTTGGCTCTTTAAACTGGCTGGAGAGGTTTTCACAGTACAGGTAGGATGCAAGATGGAATTAACCATCAATAGCTTGTGTAGTGTGTCTGAGAAGGAAATATGAAAAACAGTAGTTAAATATATCTCAGAACTGTGCCATTTTACCAAGTCTTTTTTTCTTACCAAGTAACAGAAAATTTGATGTGATGTTACAATCCTTTGCAGAGCAGCACACTGACCTGCAAACAAAAAACTTATTAACTGTCCAGTTATGTCTGCTCACCTGCCACTGAACCAGAATGACAATGATTAGATGTTAACTAGTCGGCATAGTCAATGTGACTCATTAAATGTCCTTTAACCCCCAACACTGCAAGTCATTTTTCTTGTTGTAAACATCCACATAGGAACCTTTTAATCCCAGTTACCATGGCAACAAGATGTTTCCAGGACAGCCTCAGGCATCAGATGATGAGCCTAAAATGATGTAAAACGAATGCATCGCACCATAAAGGCCAGCCAGAAGAAGAAAACACAATTTCTTACCAACATACTTTGTGGAATTAAAACACCTACAACAGTAGCTGCATTTCCATCCAGAACCTAAATATTACAATAAAAATCTAGCAATAGAAACACCTACGTTTAAAGAAACCTCTCAAATATCGCTAAAAAGTTTTTACGCTCTCAGGAGGAGGTTTTTGAGACATATCGATATAGAAGTATACCAAAAGTATAATGGAAAGAGTTTGTCCCTGGTCTCAGACTGATTCGCATACACGGGGAGAACATGCAAACTCCACACAGGAAGGCCGGAATCCTGACCAACTTGGGACTCGAACCCGCAGCCTTCTCACTGTGAGGCCGCAGTACTAACCACTACACCACCGTGCAGCCTTAACAGAACCAATTAGTTGCTTTCTCAATCTGGCAAAAAGGGTCAAATTGTTGATATTGTTTGCACACAGCAAAGACCATATTTAGGCTTAAGGGGGGAATGATTTCTATTCTTCCGTGCATCAAAACATTAATGAATATATCCAAACTTAGTGCTTCTAAAATACTAAGGACAGATGACTCTGATGATTATACATATCTAAGCACTAAGCAGCGTCTTGCTAGGAGGCAACAGTTTGAACTGCCACAAGAGGCCCATCATATTTAGTTTTATCATGATTACTGATAAGATGAGTTTGCTACATTTAGTAATGCTTCACATACAGTATCTAACCTTATAACACACCTGTAAGCTGTTACTGAAAAAACACAGATTTCATTCAGACGACTCATTCTTTACAGAGCCAATTACAGTAGATGTTTTCTCAATCTGACAGTGAACCTTAATTAATTTGTCAAATAGTCGATATTGATCACATAAAACATAAAGATTCAGCCCCTGAAACAGTAACTTTACAAACTTTTGTTTTACATCTAAATGTTTCATTAACTGATCTTGTGTTTACAGTAATCAAAACTAGCTAACCAGGGAAAAATGGTCCAACAAAATCTCACCACACAACTTCAGCTGGAGAAACCTTGGCGGCTCAGTCGCTCCACGCTGTCAGGTCGCAGACTGTCTCCTACATGTCAGTGAAACACCAGCTCAGCCAGTGACTTTATATAGGAACTGGCAGATGCCCCCACCATTGCACTCCTGTAGATGTGCCTGTGGCTATAATCTAGCATTTTGACACTTCTCTCTTTAAATTATTATTGTTAAATCCCAATTAAATCATGCCCTGTTGTGGATTTTCAACAGATTTCCAGTAATTTATTTTAAATTAAGTAATGTTTTTTGTCTGTGACTCATTGTCTGACCTTGGCAAGCAAAAGGAACCAACCAATGTCTTGTCCAATGTACTGTTAATTTGCTGAGTAATGAGCTGCTTAGCTGCAATGAAGAAAAGGAAGTTTAAAAATATATAAACATACTGTTCCTCTCACGCTTCAGGTAATAACTGTAGAACAAGTTAATATTTGACTCAGGGTACAGAGCATAACTAGAAATGGAGACACCCAGGAAATTTTCTAAACATTTTTGTGGAGACCTCTTTTTAATACTTAAATGTCAATTCTTTAAATTGTCTTGTTATTACACAAATCTCAAACATATCTGACATCCTGGGGAACATTTATGCCTGAATACGTAATATGTGTACAGCTAAGTGGGATATGCCAAAAGAAATGGAAGGTTTCATTCAGCTGAATGTTCTCAAATCATCAAGGTGTATTTTATAAGTTTTAACCCTTTTTTTTTTTTATGAAGAACTCTACATGTGTCTCTGAATGTGTCACTTTTATGACCCACTGCTCAACTGATAATTTTAATGTGACAAGAAAGATAACTTCAAGATAACTGTTTAAGAAAAAAAGAAACTGCAGCTGTGCTCATGTTTACTGGAAAAATGACCTTATTAAAAATGTTCAAAGAAATTTGAACACACTTAAATATATGTTGTGTTTATGTTCTGTGTCCAGGTCACATTCAGAGAAAAGATAGTTGGAACCTAAAAGTCATTATAAAGATAATCTTAATAAATGTCCAAACATTGTTCAGAAAATGATCCTGCCAAGTTAACATAGTCATTTTCATCATCACTGGTGTCCTCTTCATCTTTTTGTTCCTCCCCATGGCCCACAGAAGGAATATAAATAACATTCTCCTCCACTCCTTCATAATCATGAGCATCAGAATCCTCCTCCTCTTCTGCTGGTGTCTTCTGTCTGGTGGCGTCCACCGGCTCTACGTTCAGATAGTCCCCCTCCTCCTCCTCCTCCTCCTCCTCCTCCTCCTTCTCTATGTTCTCATAGTCTCCCTCCTCCTCTTCCTCCGCCTCTTTCTCTTCCTCTATATTCTCATAGTCTCTCTCCTCCTCCTCCTTCTTCTCCTCCTCTATGTTCACATAATCTCTCTCCTCTTCATCCTCTGACTCATACGAGTTGATGGCATTCACTGAAACACAGACAAATATATTTGTCATCAATATGAACCTTGGATGTAAAAAAACATTTCTAGAGATGTTCAAAATAATCGTTTATATAAATGTGTGTTGTGGTGAGCACATACTTTGAGTTTGGATCACTGTATTTTGCAGCTTGTATTGTCGTCTTTTTTTCCGGACCAGACACACCACCAACAAGACCAGCAGGAGTAGCAGCATGCTCCCAGCAGCTACAGAAGCTGCGAACAACCACCAGGGCACTGAAAAATGAAAAAGATTTAAAATAGCTTTTGGCACAGTTACATCATAAAAGTGATGCATGATGTATTTGTGCTTTCTGTTTGCACTGTAACTGCACTGCATGCTTCGGCCAATAAATCCAAAAACTATCTCAGTATTCTAAAACAATGGTTTTTCAGCATATTTGTAGAGAAATCTTCATTTTTTCATTTGATCATTTCTTTTTATTTGATATTCTTTTAATTGCACCAGCTAAATTATTGCCACAATTCCCCTGTGATGTAGGAGATTTCATGTTGACATGGTAAATGGTAGCTTTTCTGTTAACAGAGACAGCAAGCCTTTTCCAAGTATCCGCTTTTAGGTGCTTAAGTTGGCTTGTTGTTATAATTTGTATATGTGTCCATAATTTTTTCCATTTTGTTGTTATAACTCATGAAAATGGAAGATAAATATAATAAAATAGATAAGAATATCACTTCTGATGTTCTCATTGTTGAACTACATGAGAACTGAAGTTACATGTTGGCTCTTGGTTTGTCAGTCAGCTACTGAGAATTGAGTTTGGTAAACTTATAGGTAGGTCATGTGACACACAAAACCAAAGCCAGGCAAAAGTAATTAAACACTCATTAGTTGATGTTGTACATCTTAAATTATCTACAAGCCCACACAGGCACACAGAAAAAATAAAACATGCATGGAAATGACTAAGCTGACCTGTGGTTTCTAACCTAGAGCCTCTCTGCTGTGAGGAAGCAGTATTACATATATAATATATGTGGTTGTACCAATAGAGTTTATAATAACGTGATGCTGACTTCACATAGTGTGTTTCCTGTTGTATCACGTAGCTACTTGGGCTTCTTGCAAAACAAGGAACCTTATTGTGTCTAATTGCTCAGAGAACTTAGTGGTGAGATCAAAGTTCAATGGTCAAGGTAGAAAAACTTTATGCCAACAGCGATGGTAAAACAGAGTCAAAGTATCCACAGTGAATTCTGCCCCCTTGATCAATAAACCACTTTAAAGACAATTAAAAAGGTTGTGCTCATTGGGTGGATAGTCATATTGACTTTTGCAAAGTACTCACATGTAATGATGATAAGGACTGGTTCTGACTTAGATGTGAAGTTTCCTGAGGACAACGGCACTTCATATTCACAGCTGTAGTTGCCTTGGTGTTTAAAATCAGCTGCAGGGAAGTGAAAGGAGGCTATCTGGTTGTCAGTGGAATCGGATCTGATGGAGACAGGGCCGATGAGATGGAAACGACCTGGGATGTAGCTGAAGTTAGTGGAGCAGGTGATGTTAAAGCTGTAACCAATGGTAACTTCTGCACTTTGGTTCCTCCAGACCAAACCTCCACCAGGAGAAGTCAGGGAGATGTTTGGCTGCTGCAGTGACCCTACATAAGAAAGACAGATAAGAAAGACAAAGTAAAAATGGCTGATTCTGAATAATAGTGTAGGATAATTTTCCTGTTATGTAAGAAGGTTTGCTATAAATCATCTGTACATACCTTTTCTTTTTTATGTGACTAGAGAGATTTAACACTGTTACCAGTAGCAAGAAGGAGATTCTCAGAGAAAGTTAAAGTTTTTGAAAATATTTTCAATAATTGATTTACATGCTGTAGGCCCTACTTTTTATTTATTTATTTGCCAGATTAGTTCTTGTAAAGTATTGTAAGGGAATATAAGCATTTCAATATTGAAACTGCCATCACTGTCAAGTAACAACTTGGTGGTAAAATAAACTTCACGCACACAGCTATTTACCAAAAACATTCTTACATGTGAGACAACAAACACATCACCGTGCAGCCCAGTTTCATAGTTCCTTTGTAAAAACAAAATAAGATAGTAGTGTATAGATCATTTTCTGTAATCAGTCTTACCTGAACAGACAACACTTGCATCTGTCCTGTTTCCACAGTCGTATGAGCCATTCTTATTGAGATTACATTGATCTAAAGAGGTTTCATCTCCTTTGCAGGTATAAGAATCAAGCAGGAATTCTCCAGTCCCTGGACTCAAATGAGTTGTGAGACTAGCACGTAGCATTTTTCCACAGTTCAACTGTCTACAAACCACCTCAGCAGCCATCATGTTCCAGTGGTCATTGCACACTCTTCTGCAGACACTGTTGCAGCTGATTTCAACTCTTCCAGCGCACTTAGTTGCTAACCCAACTAATCTGATATCTAACAAAAGAAAGATGAATCAATATTACTTTGAAATATCTACTTCAACTTTAAAACAAATCCCAACTTTCTTAAACATGACTGACCTGTAGCAGCTGAAAGCAAGACGTACATATGAATAACTGCAAAGAAGAAGAAAGTATTCTCGTTGATTTATCCATTATTATTTCACTTCTTTAAAGAAAGGAAGAACTACAAGGATCTTTAAAATATTTAGTCATAATTGTAACCAGCTCTATGTTCAAAAGACGAATATTAAAAACGTATCTCACCAATGGCCAAAAAATAGTACAGGCTTTTCTGAAGTTTCCCCATGACTGAGCCACAGAAGATAAAGTCTAGAGTTTAAGGCGAAGTAGAAAACTGCACTTTGTTGTGGGTGTAGTGCTCACACTTCTTTCAGTTGTTACTTCCCCCCAAGAGAGACAAACGCCAATTGAATAGAGCCGACAAAAGACACAGAAACAAGCATATATGCCCATTTAGCCCAAACACTAGGCAAGACTTTGAATCTTTGAATGCAAAGGTGGATTGTTGAATTCCCTGATGAATAATGAAACAATTTTCCTGGTTATTTCCTGGATTTCCTCAGCCACTTCATGATCAGTTTGGGTTCATTTTAATTCAGTTGCACATGACAGTGATACTGTATGTTATTAGGGGAATATTTCTTTTGTCTTACTGTCAGTGATTAACATGGTCACAGTCAGAACATCGACAGAAACAGAAAATTAAGTTAAATATAATACATAAAAATGGCTCGATTGAGATTCAGAATAAAATCCAACTTCAGAAACAGTTAACATCTTTTTGCCTTTAATTTCTAATGCAGTGTCATTACAGAACTCATTTAGAAACAATCAGATGATGCAGTATGATAACAGAAAGTAGCGCCCAAACATTTCAGAACTCAGCATTAGTTCGTCTGTAAGGATGCCACTTGTTACTGGTGTTGCAGCTAATTTTAACAAACAACACATTTTGAACAAAGAACACTTGAACCTACAGCTTGTAGCCCAGCTTACTGTATATGCTGTAGCTCATATCAAAACAAAAATTAATTAGAAGACTTTTTCAGCAATGATTTATATTTAGTACAACAAAGAAAGCAGTTTTCTGGGTGGTTGCCCCTGTGTTGAGCAGCTGGTCTGGTTTGAAGAGGGCCCAGGTGGGGTTTGAACACCAGCACTTCTACTGTTGCTGAGACTCATGCGTGCTGACCACTCACCCAAAGGGACATCCCTGTGATTCAAACCCCTCCTTTGACCTGCCACACAGTCATTGTGTTGTTCTGTGGGTTTAAAGGGACTTAAGGCCACTTAACAAAATCTGAGTCAGTGCTGCCGTCCATAAGTATCCCTTCAGTGTTTGAATCCGAGTCCACAGCGGCCATGTTCTTCCTGTTCAAGAGCTGTCGGCAGCGCATACAGCGTCAATTTACGTCACATCCCCACGACTGCGCAAGAAATTCAGACTCCGAACTGCAGCGCATTATGTAGCACACAGCCTGTTCAAGGCAGCAGACACGGTTGGCCTTGTTAAGTTGGTTTTTTTAATGCTTCACAACCAATTAGCATTGAATAAACTAAATGTGTAGTTTCTCACGAAATCTGGCTTTAAGTCCCTTTAAACACCAATCGCTTCACCTACAGTATTTTTTTTTTTGTTTGTTTGTGTGTGTGCGTGTGTGTTTTACTAGTGTTTCTGTCTATTCTGCAGGTGCTCCCGATGATTGTCAGCTTTGCTTTCCAAGCAAATGTCGTGTTATGTTTCTGTTGCTTCATTTCTTACGAATGAGGCAATGCTGTTATTTCTGTATCGGGGCACAGGTTTCGTCCGGGCAAAATCCAGAGAGCAGTTTCGGCTAAATCTGATTATCAACTTATTCTCATCTCATCAGTCTCATCGTTTTTATCAGCAGTAGTGTACCAAGACCCTGTGACACCAACCCTACTCTCCGACCTTAAAAGAAAAGCTGTGCCAGTCTGTAATTTTCCACCCAGACAAAGCAAGAGTATGCAGCAATTGAACATTGTTGGCTGCCTATAATGATTTTATTTAACTTTAAAGTACTCTGTGCTGGTACACATTCAGAAATGTTTCACTTCCAGAATGGATCACCTTGTCTCGCTGCATTTGTCATATGTATCATGATTAAATGATTGCTAATACTTCTGCGGACATCATTTTAGATCGCTCCCCAGGCACAGCCAAACACAACAATGGAGACATGTTTGGAATCAGGGAGCAAAGATAGTCCTTGAATATTTAAGAATAAAGAGTACCAACATATTTCAGTCATTGATGAAAAACTACATTTTTTTCGGTAAACTGGATAAAACAAATACATAATATATGACTTAAATTCATCCAGTTCTATAAAGATCCAGCCCTAAATGTGTCATGTGGGTGACAGGGCCCATATAGGCATTTTTAAATTGGAGTAGAAGCCACTGTGCAGTAAGTCCTCGCAAGAAGGAAGGAAGACTGGTTGGATAGAGCAGCTAGTGGTGGACAAAAAGATTTTTTTAAAGTTTATGGTTTAAAATACAGCTACATCTCACCTGAACAGATGACACCTGCATCTTGGTGATGTCCACAGCTGTGTTTCCCAATTCCCCTATGTTGACACTCGGAGAGAAGCTTCTCATTCCTTGAACAGACGACATTATCGAGCCAGATTTCTCCAGTTCCTTCGCCAAAGTGAGCTGATCGTGGAGCCTCCAGCGCCGTCCCACAGTCCAGCTGTCTGCAAACGACCTCAGCATCTTTCACATCCCAGTAACGATCACAGACTGTTCCCCAGCTACCGTTGTGATACATTTCAACTCTTCCAGAGCACTGAGTCGACCCTGCTAATCTGAGGGGAGCACCTAGAGGAAACAGATTTACATTTAGAAATCTAGAAGAAAAACGAGTTCCCCATTTGACAAAGCTGAATAGTGGTTTCATCAATGACTAATTATGTACCTCACCTGAACATTCGACACCTGCATCCTCATAACCACAGCTGTGGTTTCCAAATCCTCTGTGGGGACACTCGAACAGAGACCTTTCACTTCCTGAGCAGGCAACATCATCAAGCCAGATGTTTCTAGTTCCAACTGTAAAGTAAGCGTGCCCACCAGCCTTCACTGCTGTCCCGCATCCCAGCTGTCTGCACACCACCTCAGCATCATGTAGATCCCAGTCACCGCCACACACTGTTCCCCAGGTGGAGTTGTGATAAAGTTCCACTCTCCCAGAGCATCGAGATGACCCTAATCTTATATCTGACAAAAGCAAAAAAGAAAAGATTAAACAGTATTATTTTGATGTACACTGAACTTTAGAAAGTTACACCAAATTTTTAAAATATAACTGACCTGCAGCGACTGAAACTGAGATAACTGTGAACAAGAAAACAATGTTTATTATACAATATGCTGAGTTGATAGTTAGACATGTTTCTGATACAGCTACTCCCCTTCTTCTAACCCCCACTGAAAGGAAAAATACTGAAACGCATCTCACCAATTGCCAAAAAATAAAGACAACTTCTTTGAAGATGTCCCATGGCTGTGGCACTTGTGTGATTTTGAGTTGAAGTAGTATTAAAAATATTTCCTCTGGGGGTGTAGAATAACACTTCATGTAAATCACTTCCCCACATGATAAACAACTCCGGAAGATGATGCAAATTTAAAGAAACAATTTTTATTAGACAGATACAAACCAATAAACACAAACTAATAACAAAACAAAATCTTTGAATGCGCCGATGAATGCACAGAACAATGAGTCTCTTTCCTGTTTGAGAGACTCAATGATACTGTGCGAAAAGTAGCAGAACTGGTTGACTCAATTCCAAATCAGTTGCAAATCAAAAGGTGTTGTCATGTATAGGGCTATTCATTTCAAGCAACAAAAAACAATCATGTAATAAATTGAATTAAATACATGTATACATTTAACTACTGAATACTACAAATACCTTCAGAATTCACAGACAAAGTTAGCCACACATTGACCACAGATGTTTCAATTAAAGACAAAAACTTGCAGACATTTCACATCTCAGCTTCAGATTATATTTTGTGGGTAACACATTCACTCATTTTAGACTATAAACATTTAACCCCATGATAATCTTTTATCGAAACTTGTCACCTAGCTCATACAAGAAAATTTGAACAAGAATAATTTCTATGAATATGATCTATTTATCAACATTTATTTTTCTTACACACATGTAAATGCGCGTTTGACTTTAATGTGCACTGATGCAGTTGCTTCCTTGTCCTTTTTGTTAGTTCCCCATATGAACATCTGCTCTAAAAATGTCATAATTGCACACAGAAAATTATATAAAAAGTAAAGTGCTATTGTTCTATTTTTTTGTTTCATCTATGATACAATGCTTCTATTTGCAAAAAGAACACATTTAATTGTTGACTGATGTCACTGTAAATGAATGAGATTATGCTGCCTATTTTTGTACAAAACAGGAAAGGCTGCAGAGCTCTGTGGTCTGTCCTTTTATGGTTTGAGAAATGACAAACACAAGGAAGGGGAGGGCAGTTGAATGCATCATAAGATTGTATTAACACAATTGTCCTGATTACAATCTGATACATGTATTCTGCCCCCTCATGGAATCATTGTGCACTACAGTGATTGTGTATATAGATTATCTATTCATCCTCTTTTTCAACATTGTGTTCAAGAGCCTGATAAAAAGCCTATGATATTTTCTGTTGATTATATCTGGCCACAGGCTTTACCAGGGTTAAAGATTCAAGGTTCTCAAGGTGGTGGAATGAGTCAACAACATTAGGCCTACTGTAGTCAGAATGTTTGACACTTCCCATCAGTCAGACTTGCATGAGAGGTGAAATTTGTAAGGTAAAACAAATTGGATTGCCATGACCTGAATGAATGAGAGCCTAATAATTACAGTATCTGCAGGAAAAGAAAATTTAATACTGTCATCAAAAAGCTAAAAGAGAAAAAGTTGGGCTGTTTATAAAAGAACAATGAAAGAATGGAGTTAGAAAAGAAAAAGAAGTACTTTGAGGCTACAAAGTCTCATCATTTCATCTAGAAGAAACAACAAATAACTGTTTAATTTTAATAATACAGAACTGGTCTTACTACAAGCAGTAGCAACTTGAAACAGTACATAAAGCACTAACAATTCCGGGGTTATTTTGGATTGCATCTGTTTTCATGAGAAGAAGAGAAAGATGACATAAAGTTGCACTCTTAGATTAAGTTGAAACTAACTAGGTTAACCAGTAGATTTTTTTGTGTGGCTGTAAAGTAGCTGCTGTCTGTGAACTTGGAAGCCAAAGTTGGCACAGTTTTTTTGTGCCCATTCCTTAGAGTATGTTCAAAGACCATTGGTGTTTACGGGCTTTATTGGATTTTAGAAAACAGTTTATGGACTTGCATTTCCAGCAATAATTTCCTTTTTTTTAAATAAATCATTATTTATATCTAATTAATTATCATTTATAAAGAGAAAGTAAGTATCAGATAACAGCATGGAGCCTACCCTGACTAATCACTTGTTATTTCAATTAATGCTTTGAATTGTCTTGGACCTGAAAAGCGCTGTATAAATAAACTTGCCTTGCCTTACCTCATCGTTTTTAAAGGAATGTTGTGCATTGCTTTTCATCTACATGTTAACTGAAAACGGAATTATCACATCTTAAGGAATTAAATCTACGTAAACATCTTTTAATTATTTTGAGAACAAATCATTTCGATTCTTCGTTGTATTTTTATGTTTTGACCTTCTCAAACAGAACCACGAATTTCTGCAAATCACATATTGCCCACAGTCTGCACGAGTTTACCTCATCCTTCTGAAGTCACGTGACTACATTTCCCACAATGCCTTCAGCCCTGAAAACATCGCGTAACTGAAAAACATGGCGGATCGCTGAGTGCATGGGTTCCGCTACCTACCTCTCTTCGTCGTTATTTAATTGCTCATTTATGCAAGTAAAAGGTGTTTTCTTGGGCAGGTATGTTATCAGAAGCAAATCAACACACGGTAACGTTATTTAGTGTTTATATATAGTCGCCTTTGCTTCACAGCTGAAATAATCTTTGACTTGAAGTGTTCTCTTGAGTTTGAGCTTGGCGTTGTACAGTTTTATCTCGTTCCGTCCATTATTGGCTTTTTTTTGGTGATTTGCAATTGATTAAAAATGTTATAATAGTCTATTGAGCTTCTACTTTTTATTCCGTGTGATCTTATCGTTTATATTCGTGCTAAAATGCCTATTGTTGGTCAACGTTACCAGGGCTGTCAGTAGAACACCTGAGCTTTGCTGTAAGTAAAGTATACAGATACATTTTAACTGGGCACGCATTTTAAGCAGATTGCAGCTTCGTTTTGTTCAGTTTCTACAACAGAGAAGCGCAAACGGCACTTAGATGGATATGTTTCTATATCCTCACACCCTATCCAGCAATTAGTTTTCTATAATGACTAACTTGTATGTAAACAATGAATAGTTCTACTGAAAAATACCCACAAATCTAATCTCACAATGAAAGCAGACAATACGTATTTAAACAAGTTTATTTATTTATTTAATATGCATTGTCATAATGTAATATTTTCTGCTGGGATAGCCATACAAATATTAAATAAATGCATATTATTTACAGCAAAAAAAAAAAGCAAAAAAAAAGCATGGGCATAATTAATCAACAACTGATTAACTGATTCTTAAGAATTGAATTGATGTTATTACTTTTTAATTGGTAATCCAATGTTAATTTTCCTGATAATTAAGACAATTTTATTGATTGCTCATCCATAGTCTTGATTCCATCCCACAAAATGTGGTGCAAAGTGTTGTATTGAAAAGATAAGGTATTTTCAATGTCTGTTCTATTTCTTAGGAATTGGCTTGTATATATGAATGTATCACAATCAGATTGGCTTAAACTGATTGTCTGTGAAGCGCCTTGAGATGACGTTGTTATCAATCGGCGCTATACAAATAAAATTGAATTGAATAAGCTGATGTCAGTTGTCCTATAATAAACCTTAGTCATGCTTATTTTTTATAGCATCCAGCATCCTGCTGGAATTCTAATCTACTGTCATGTCTGTATCCAGGTCACAATGTTTCGCCGTTCAAGATTTAGTGTTCGTCCTAATGTCGGTACTGCTGGGAGAACCGCAACTTCTCAGGACACTCCGGCTGGAAGTCAGGAGCCCAGTGAAGCGCCCAAAGAAGCCAGTGAGAGCAACAGTGGAACTGATGTGACTAACAAATCTGATGTGGTCTTGTCAGAAAAAGGGTGAGCTTCAAAGTGTTTTTTAGAAACAATAATTTCTATTTTGTGAATTTAATATAACTAAATCTCCCCTAAAACTATTTAGAGAAGGAAATGAGCAAAATGGAGAAGCAACCAACTCAGCAGCAGCACTCCAGAGAAGGAAGCGGTTCTCCATCAAGCCCAAAGTGGCCCCTGGTCGCCCACCCGCTCTGTCCCGGACGCCAAAATCTCCTGTCAAAGCAGTCTCTGCAGCTGTTGAAGTATCCAGTACAGACCTTTCCAAGCCATCAACATCCAACCAAGCTGCCACTTCAGCAGTCCCTCATGGACTCCAGTCCCCAAGGCGGCGGAGACACTCAGAAGACAACAAGCAGAATAAAGTGCAGCCTAATCTCAGCCCCATGTCCCCTGAGCATTCAGGACTATCGCCTGTTGAAATAGCTGAAAACTCCCCAGAACAAACTCTTGTATCAGCAGATGTAAACAAACAAGCAGAAAACATTTCAGTCAGTCAAGTTAAAGACATTCCTGCCAGACCACCAGATAAAGTGCCACCCTCTCTACCAGATAAAGAATCTTCAGAAATATCAGAGAAAGCGAGGACTCTTGTATCCAAAAATGTGCCTACACTGCCTCCATCAGCACTTTCATTAAGTAGACTCCTGAACAGCCCAGCAGATGTACAGAGGCTGGTCAAGGCCCAGAAGCTCAGAGAGCTGCTTAGACAGGAGCGATGCAAAGAAAAGGTCAGTTTCTGTGTGTTTTTATTTAGAAAAAAAAAAAATTACATTATTAATCATAATTAATGAATGTTTATTATGATGCAGAGACTCAAGAAAGCCAAAATGCGTACAAAGGAATTTACATTGGATCCCACAAAAATGACCATGAGAGACTTGATTCATTATCTGCCTACATCGAACCCCATGATGTGAGTATCTCATAGTTTTTTTCAAGGTTAAGTGACAATTAAGCTTAATCTCCAGAGGGGATTTCTCATATTGATTGAATAGGATTTTGCTTGGAAAAAAAATTATCTGATTTCTGTAGGTCTAGTTTAGAAGACTCTGCTCAAGAGAATGAGACTGAGGTCCCACCTTCACCAGGAAGAGAAGAGTAAGTTGATCTCATTCTCATTATATTACATGTGCTTTATTAATATTGAACATTTATAGCAAAAAATGACTTACCATTGTTTAAATCATGTTGGAGCATTTTCAGAAACACTAGCAGGCAGCCATTTATACAGATGCTCAGGTCAGGTTGACTTTTAATAGTGATGGGTCAAGCACTTCCCAAGCGTTTGGATTGTGTATTGAGAAAAAAGAGCAAACCAAGTCTGAGGTTGTGCATCACGTTGAGAAAAATCAAATGATGGCTAAAGCTGCTGTGGTGTTCGGTGGTGAGATAGGACATGGTGTTTGTGAAGAACAATTTTAAACTCATTAGGATTAATGCTGAAAAGATGTTTTTTTTTTGCTTAAATTTCTTTTTAAAAAAGATTCTTCATTTGACATAATGTATACATCATAGTTATATAATCATGTTTGCATTCAAATTAACTGGAAAAGATGCTTGTTTTGTTCTGTAAGCACATTATTGTCAGCTGAATATGTAAACGGGTAATTCAGTCTCTCTCCAACTCTTTATCCAGGTTGCCTGCAATGATGTTTGAAATCCAGCAGATGTTGCTAATTAGCAATATACCAACAGTTAAATGAATGTGCTGCAAACTCTGTGAAGCATTCCTGATAGTTTTAGGATCTGCACACTCTTGACACTTGCTCAGTTTTTACAAGACTTGATATTTAAAATCTGCCAATAGTGTTGGAGGAGAAACTGAACCTGACTAATATCTCTTTTAAGACCTAGAAACAACAACCCAGCCATCAATGTTCTTGATGTTTTTGATGGTCTTAACATCCTTTTGTTCCTTGATTCTTGAAGGTCTCCAGAGCAAGCAAGGGAACCCGAAGTTCGACCTAGCAAGGCAAGTTCAGGAGAAGAGGAGGTGCATGAGGAGGAAGTGGCAGCAGAGGAAGAAGAGGACGAAGATGCACTCATGGTTCCTCAGGTCAAAGTAGCTGAAGATGGCTCACTGATCATTGATGAAGAAAGGTGAGAGCATTTTTTAAGTATTCAGTTGTTTGCACTTAATTTCTGAGTGGTATGATCCTATAGAAAATCAAGTGGCTTGTTTTCTTTTATTATAAATTTGTAACCTGCATTTCAGCCTAACGGTGGAAGTCCTGCGAGCCAAGGGGCCAAACCCAGCCCAGGACCGAGACCCCATCTTTGAACGTGGCTCCACTACAACTTACTCTAGTTTCAGGAAAGGGACCTACACGAAGCCTTGGTCCATAGAAGGTTCTGCCGATCTGCATCACATACATATGAAGGATTAGGTCCATTTCTGTAGCACATGCAGTTTTTTGGGGACCTTTATATATTTTTTTATTTTGGTTTTCAGAAACGGACATGTTCTTCCTGGCAGTCAGTATGGTGGGGACCGACTTTTCCATGATCTGTCAGCTGTTTCCACACAGAGCTCGATCAGAGATAAAGGTTAGTGACGGTGCTGCAGTATTTGCAAAGCATGATGATAGAGGAGCAACACATTTATTCTATGAAAATACTTTTTGTTAACTTTCAGAATAAATTTAAAAAAGAAGAGCGACTGAATTCGTGGAGGATTGACAAGGCTTTCAGTAAGCTAGCTGGTTAAATGTAACATGAAATATTTCCTTTATTGTTGGTATTTTGATGCTTTGTTGCTTACTGATTGATTATTTTTTCACAGGAGAGAGGCGTAAACTGGACATAGAGTACTTTTCTAAGCTGCTGGAGAAAGTTCTGGAGGTTCAAAAAGACAGGAAGAAACTCAATTCGCTTTCTCGAAAAAATCGAAGGAAGAGCAAAGCTAAGGCGAAAGGTAACAATCTTTATCTCATATTGTGTTGTGCTGTGTTACTGCCTCATTAATTATCTTTACGGTTACAGTGTTGCCTTAATCCATCTCAGTTTTTTAATTTTGTAATATTATCGCCACAGGCAAAAAATCTGAAAAGAATTTGAGTGATGTAGAGGAGGAAGACGAAAATCAAGTATCTGACTTGGACGAGGAGGCACAGAAAGAGAACGAGGACCAGTGTAATGAAAGAGGAAGCCCTGCTGCTGAGCCCAAGAAGAAACGCAAAAGAAAGAAAAAAGCTGACGATTTGACTGAGGAGCCAAGTGGCAAGAAAAACAAAACAGATCTAAAGAGCAGTGTACAAAGTATGAGAAACCATTCTTTTCATGAAAATGTTATAAAATACACAAGTCTATTTTATAGAGAAGTGAATCTGACATCAGCTTACCATTCGATTAAATTCTACTTCTTGGGATAACCCTTCGATTCTGTATCAGTTTTCAATTTAAACAAATCTTGATTCATAAAAAAATATGCTTCTAGTAAAATATGTGCTGATTCTGTGATTAGCTGCAGTCCTATATAAGCTAGAAGGAGGTTTGCAAGGGTAATCAAGTAATTCATGAATAGAAATATATACAGAACCAATCTTTTGATAAAGAGGTTATATATATCTTTGCTTACCTTGCAAAGTTAACTATTTATTTATCACCTAGTAGCCTTAAAGTAGTTTCTCAAGCGCTTTTGAAATCTTAAAATATCGATTCTTGAAAACTGGATCAATTCAGAATCTTTATAAAGAAGAATCTCAATACTGATGTGAATTGATTATTTTTTCTCCACCACTTATGTTTGTTTTGCTGGCAAGAAATATCCAATATGATCAGTTTGCTTTTCCAAAAGCTTCCTTCAGATATGTGCCATTTTCTCCTTAAATATTTCACTTGTTGATTACTGCTTATTAACTTTGTTTTCATTTTATCTCTCAGGTGACGCAGGGATCACTGAAGACGAAGCAACACTTCCTGACGACCCCACCAATTCAGACATGTAAAACTTGAAAAGTATTTTTTAAATTAACTTTCTTTTGTGTTTTTATTGCCGTGGCACTGAAAATCCTTGTCTTGTTCTAATATTCAGAACTGAAAAGACTCCAGATGTGAATACAACCAATGACACAGCTGTCAAGCCAGCTAAGCTCTCACGGAGCCGAGCTCCAAAACCACTGCTGCCTCTGGGTTTGAAAAGAGGTAAAAAGCCTGCGCCTTCAACAAAGTCCAAAGAAACGGTTTCTGAGAAAGGGGAGGAGCATGAGAGTGATGGAGCCTTGAAAGAACAGGTTAGTCCTCCCTTCAATGTACAACTCTAAAATTTTTTAACATGTTCTGACCTGTTGTCACAAAGAGCTTGTCTGTAATTTTAGGTAAATATTGATGAGTTACCTAAGAGCCAAGGCAAGCAGTCGCAATCTCCTTGTGACGACACTTCTTCTGAGGAAGAAGATGCAACAGTTAAACCTCAGAAACCAACTAGGTATAAGATTTTATTCCCTCAATGGACATCTCTCAGCTAATGCAACATAGAGGAAAATCTTCATCATTTATTACTGAAGGTGTTTTTTTTATTAATGACTTTTGTCCTTTTGTAAATGTTCTTTGTAGATATGGCAGAGTGCCCAAACCCACCCAGCCCTTGAACTATCCTTCCAAAGAGGATCAACCCTCATCTGCATCTGAAACTACTCTTGCCTCACCTTCTGCCTCAAAATCTAAACCTAAACAATCAGCCAAGAGGGGAAAAGTCTCAAAGCCACAATCAACCCCGAAGTCCAAAAAACCCAAACTTGTCACCCTCAGATCTTCCAAATCAGACTTTAGTGACGATGAGGATGAAAACGGGGAGGATGGAAATGTGCAAGTCGATATGCCGCTTGCATGCAGCTCCAACGAAGAGCACAATGCCTCTGTGTTTGTACTTGCCAGTCTACATCCCTCAAATCCTGAGATTTCAGAAGTAGATGAGACTATGGTGGAGGTAAGAAGAACAGTTTCTACAAATATATGTGGCACAAATGTACACAATTCATTTTATTTTCCCTATATCTTTTATTACAAACATTTTTGTGTTGTTTATTATTGTTTGTTTGTGGCATGGTTTTGCATCACATCTTTTAAACCTTCCACTCTTGACTCCTCCCATCCCACACATAGCTTGATATCTTGGCCAGTATGCCTGATGTGCTGGGCATCTCCCAAGATGCAATGTGCCCTGATTACTCTTGTCAGCAGGCACAAGATGAGACAGGCACTGCTGAGCCATGTGAACATCAATTGGACCTGCTAGTTGTAAGTGATTGTTGCCTGAAATGTAATACCAGTTGAATTTAATCATGATTCCTGGTTACACCTATTAGTTTGTAGTTACTGATCCTAAAAGCCCACATTGAAGAGGTGCATCCTTATGTTTTGTTTTTTCATTTCCACAATTACTGCATGTATTTATTTTATGCTGAGATGACTCTGCTCCTGTTATGACTTTGAATTGTTTCTATCGATGTGAAATGTTGCAAAATGTTTAAGTTTGAACAGTGAGTAATGCTGTCATTGTTTATCATGTATCAAATCAAGTTTTATTTATAAAACACTTTACAGGATTTTGTAGGATTTAAAACAGAATTCTGAACTAAACAGGCCAGAGTAGAGAGTGCAGGACAGGATCGATGTGGTCATGTTTGCAGGTGCATCCTGCATAAGTAGATGCAGAGAGGAATGGTTTACTCCAGTAGTAATAGTCCAAGGAGGAGTCAGAAAACCACAGCTGATGTCCACTGGAGTGTTTCTCACAGGCCAATGAGTCGTTTCCATTGTTCCTTAGATGCTGCTTATAAAGGTGACATGACAACATAGCAGAGAATTACTCATTCAATTCAATTTAAACCTGCCAATTCCTCACCTTTTATCCTTATGACACTGTTAATATTGAAGACGTTTAGGTCAGTGGTTGTCAAGATAAAGCTAGAACAACACACATATAGAGTGATATCCTGCATTTATTTGTTAGGTGCTGAGGTGGAAAAATGTAAATCAGAGATTATAAGGAAGCGTAACTCGACAACAGTTTTGTGTTTGCCCTGTGAGTTAACATGTCAACATCACTTGTATGATCTGTTTTTGCCTTGTAGGATGTTATAGACTTCCTTTCTACTGAACACACAGAAGGTATGATTTATGTTTATTCTAAGCAGCCCCTGGTGAATTACATATGGCAAGACTGTTATATTGTAAACTTTTTATTTCAGTTGCTCAAGATGAGAGCTACAATGAGGCTGCTCAAACTCTTTTGACTATCGGCAACCTACCTCACGTCTCTCAGTCAGCGAGTGAAACGGACACACAAGATTGTACAACAGGTTGTAGATGCCAAAGCCACAGAATTCCTTATATTGTTATTGGATTTAGTTTATGTTAGATGGAATTATAATGTATTATATTTAATTCCAGGGACAACAGAGTGCAGCCACCTCGAGGAAGAGATTTCCATTAGTGAGCTAAAGGAACCTGTCACTTCTGTGTCTGCAGCATTTGGTCAAGAAGTAACACAAACAACAGAGACAGATGCCTCTCTGGATTTACAAAGCAATGTAACAGACGGTGGTAAAAAGCTTCATGTTACAGCCAGTGAGCTGAAGACTGCTTGTGATTTGGAACCTGCCCCTCAGTTACAGCCAAATCCAGACAAGTCAAATACAAATTCTCCATCAACCACAACTGGACGTTTTTCAAAGGTAAAACCCAAACCAAACCTTAGCCGATCCTCAAGGACTGCACAAGCAGTGGTGCCAAAAGAGATCTCAAAAGAAACAAAAGCTGAAGAGAGCCACACATTTGCTCCCCACCTTTCTGAAGTCAGTGAGTCACCATCAACTACTCAGGAAACAGCCCCAAGGACATCGGACTCCAAGCAAGCATCATTACTTGATAATTCCACTACTGAAGTAGCAGAAGAGTCATGTGACATACACGAAAGGTTTAATGATCAGATAAAATCAGATCTGAATTCTTCTGAAATGCAGAGCAGCTTCTTTTCTGACTCCCATTCTGAACCCAACAAGGAGCCGGCCACCAGAGATGCTGAATCAACATCTGATGTTGCTGCAGCTGAGGCTGGTTTAAGTGAGCTTTCAACTTCAGACTCTATGACAGAAGTTGTGCAAGAACCAGCTGTTGGATCCTACAGTGATGAACGCTCCACATCACTCACAGAAAATGTTCCTGTCAGTCAGAATGAAGAGAGTAAAACTTTAAGTACTGTCCAGTCTAAAAGGAGTCGATTGCCGAAAGTCAAACCCAAACCTAACCTACCACAGATATCATCAAAAACTACAAGATCTAAACCTCAAACCATAGAAGAGAGTGAAAAGAAAGACTCTCATCCAACACCAAACCCCGAGTTCCATGGAACAGCAGAAATGGAGTTGCAACCAACATGCACCCCATTCTCAGCTTCCCAACCCACAGAGGAGCTGCCTGCAAGCACAGAGATAAAGACGTGTGCTGGACCTGTTGATCAAGCAGCATTAGACGTGTTAGATGTAGCAAAAGCAGATACTGTCTCAGAAATCCAGATCCTCTCCAAAGTCCAGCTTGAGCCACTTAGGGAGACCTCCAGAGAAACAGGGTCAGGCTCTTCATTCACAGAAGAAAACCTGGCATCTCAT
>JAVQJG010162031.1:0-12892 GCA_036024015.1 Craterocephalus amniculus
TACTAGTTTATGTGCGCGAATCCCGTACACGCGCCCGGTGTTTACCATGCTTGCGCTCCGTTTTGGTGCGCGCGTTCGGTTTTCAAGCGCGCCCCTTTTGGAACTTATTAATCGCCATACTTTTGTTTATTCATTTTTACATTAAATTATCATTGTTAATAATAAAGTGATTCCTTTTAAACACATATCCAAATCTTAGTAAAAGTAAAAGAAAGTTCTCTTACTGTCACTTAAATCTTACCAAGAAAGTGCTAACCAATAGTTATTTGTTAAAACAAAACCAAGTCCAACATATTCCAATTTCTCCAAAGATGAAACTGTAAGATACAAATTAGCAGAAGCTTGCAGCTGCTTAAACTCTACATGATAAGTGTTTTGACGGATAAAATACTTCTCCTGCTTCACATTTTGCTTTTGCTATTTCTAGATGGTCCCTGATGCAGTGTGTTGCAATGTGCACAGCCAGAACCACCCTGCAGCTTGGATTTGACCAGTACAGAATTGGATATATCTGAGAGCAGTCGCTGCGTCATTGGTCATGGCTGATCAAGCTGACAACTGTCACAGCCAGAGGAGGATCAGCTCTCCAAGCTGTTGCCCACTACACAACCCACAAGTTTACCAGCCGCATAGTCATAATCGCAACCTTAACGCCCCACTAAGACCTGCCTCATTAGCCTCCATCTTGCCCTCTGCTCACCAAGTCCTCAGCCTTCCTCCATCTTCCCTCAGCTTTCCTCCCTTCACATGTCATTATCTTGATGTGCAATCACCTGCAGCTTTCTCCAGCAGTATGGATTGATTCACACTTATTCACTGGAACTCTGTCTATATCCTGACTTTGGGTTGTTTGTTACAACAGTGCAGATGAAGTATGAAGATGAAGTTTTATTTATTTATTTTTTTGTATCCATTCCTGTCGAACTGGCAGCAAAGCTGAGAGCATATAAGGACATATATTCAAATGTATATCAATGCTTTCAGTGACACACACACACATCTCTCAGAATAATAAACACGAAGGCTGAGGCGGGGGGAAGACATCAAATGATGCACAAAGAATAAAAGTTTTATGTAATGAGTTTTGGGTAACTTCAGTACAGACTGGAGACCCTTAAGCACTGATCGTAAATAAACAGCAGCACTGAGGGCGTGGACAAGCATGAAAATAAATAATCTCTGGCTAACCAGGCTACAGTAAGCAGTAAGAATGAGACAAAATCCCCCACAGCCAGTCAATAGAAAATGTATCACATTGTTTTCTTGTAGTTACACTGCCCCTCTTGACGATAATTCTCATTCAGTAACGGCTAAAGCAGCACAGAGGGGAACATGCTTTACATTTTATACTTTAAACCACTTTGTGATCAGAGCTGTGTGGTGAAATAGCAACAAGTAAAAAATATACAGAAGACATTACCATAAAAGGCAATGGCTTTTTTTCAGGGGGAAAGAAACATTAAGAAAAAACTATTTTCAAACAACTATGTTTCTCTATTATGAGATCTCTGTGGAGACATTACCTCCAGAATTGTCTGTTAAAAAGCTTTCTGTTGTCTTCTTAACACAGTTTTTTCTCCACACTTCTCTCTCCAACTGTCTTTTTAGCTGTCTCTGTGTGTTACTGTATGTCACAGCACCTCTTTTTTCCAACACACTCTTTGCTGTTCTAACTCTGCCTTTCTGGCATGGTCTGGTTGGTTCTTATCTATTCTCACCACTATCTGGTGTTGGAGGAAGATAAGCCTGCATTTGCATGTTTAATGAACCAAATGCCCCATATTCCCCTCAGCATGAGGAGACACACATAGACATGGGTGCTCACTCATCACACCGCTGCTGTTGGCCCCGAAGGCCTCTGTCTCCTTGATGCTGACATAGAGTCACCAGCTGCTGACACCTTCAGGAGCAAATACAAATAACAAATGCAAAGAGCCATTATTAAGCTAAAACACATTGTTTCAAAGCAAAAAGGAAATAATTTGCAATATTAATGAGAATTAACAAGATTCTTATGATCATTCTTAGAAACAGTGCTTAAAGGGGACTTATCATGCAAAATCCACTTTTTTAAGCCCTTAAATGCATGTTTTTGTGTGCTTTGAGGGTTCAGAAGCGCAGAAAAATGTAATGTATTCACTCCCGGTGCTGTGTATATATATCTTAGTATTCTTTTTGGGTCATATTTTTCAGTCTGTTTAGTTTTCACCATTCGCTATTAAGTTATTTTTGTCTATTACTTCAGTGTGTTTGCTGCGGGTCTGCTACATATAGTTATGGATGTCCGGGTAAAGTGTTTTATGATCCGCCATTTTTTCCTCTCGCTTCGATTTTGTAGTCCGGGTTTATGCTGCCTTTATGTGCTATCGTATTTATGGTGAATACCAAAATTCGATGATATGAACACCCTCTCATGTCGTTATTTCCACTGGAAACTGAAAAAATCTTATGATACCCGAGCTGCCGAGATGAGATCAAATTTGATCTTTTAACATGGCTGAGAGGAGTGAGATGATTGTGCATGGTAAAGATTGCGTAATGCTAAATGTTCTCTGTTGCTGTTTGTAGCCTACTCAGTGTTGTTGCATACATTCTTTTATATAGTATCTCCATTTAAACTTGCCATTAATATATATATATATATATATTTATATATATTGTTCGCTTATTGTCCAGTATGTTTCTCTTCACAAGAACATAAAAAGCACTTGAATACAATGCACTGGTAATTTCCACTTTACAGGTGGAAAGGCTCATCTTCCCCATACCACATGAAGGCATGTCATGCCGAAGTTGCAAGCAGACAAGTCAAAATCTCCTGTTGTTGGGTGTTTTAACCCACACGTTCCCTTACATCGTCCCCCGGCATCAGAGGCTTTGCTAAATGACTGGTTTAAATTATTATTTATTTGATTGGAAATTATACAGCTGCATTCAGGGATGTTGTTGATGCTCACGCTAGCGAACTCCTTTACTGTGTTGAGGTCTTGTTTACTTCATTCATATATTGGTAGTGTGGAAGAAAATAAGTGTAGACAAACTACAATAAAGATCGCGACAGTGTCGAGATGATTATTAGATAGTTTTATGATGGCTGAGATGGCGCAAGGCAACTTTGGAGGAAAAGGACAGCTGATATGGCTACATCGGATGATAGAGAAATACATGGAAGTGAAGAAAGATCTCATCAGACAGGGAGGAACAGAGTAGGAGAGAGGAAAACATAACTTTAGTTTTCATTCATGTTGTGACTGTCTCCGCTGTGGAGCTGTTGTTTCTTTTATTTATTATGCATCAGTTTTCCTTTTGTTGAAATTTTTAAAAAATGTTCTCTGGCGGTAGATAATTGTATAGCTGCTAGAAAACTACAACAATGGCAGAGGGGGTTTCAGTCGAACCAAGTAGAACGCTCTGTGACCTGGAAGGGGACAGTGCGTGAAATGTCTTGTTCGGATTTAAAGAGAGCGCAGCAAAACGAGTCACTCTACAGATGCACCTCAGAACAGGGGTTAAGGAGGGGTGTGTGGACCTATACTAACGACGATTTCAGACCAAAGGATTGCAGTTCTACTTTATATAAACCATAAATTAATGATTCACATGTGAAAAGGAAGGATTTAAAAGCATAATATGTCTACTTTAAAGGTTTCTGAATATTGAGTAATTTTATGCATTTGAAGAATATGGATTACATCCTTAATACCTGTTTACATTTCCTTCATTTATTTTAGCATAAATACATTTC
The DNA here is from genome assembly GCA_036024015.1 of Craterocephalus amniculus. Classification (NCBI taxonomy): domain Eukaryota; kingdom Metazoa; phylum Chordata; class Actinopteri; order Atheriniformes; family Atherinidae; genus Craterocephalus; species Craterocephalus amniculus. The sequence continues at coordinate 3,746 of JAVQJG010162031.1, forward strand.
AAACAGTCATGCTGAGTAGAATCCTATATGATCCAATATAAGAGATCTGCTACAGGGCAGAGGTATTTAAATCTGTATGTGGACCGAATTCTCTGTGCAGTAATTACTGCAGCTAAATAGGGCTGGGTTTAAAAAAATTGATTAATCAATTTATGAATAAAAATCAATAATCGATTCATAAAGCACCAAGATCAAATTTTTGACATGCCATTTTTTCTGGGCATTTTTTTATGGAAACATTAATATTAAATTTATATAAAATACACACTGATGAAAGGTTACTGCAGCATTTCATATAATCTTCCATCTTTGAAATTAATCCAAATCGAATCAATTTTGAATCGAACCAAATCTATTCATGAAATTAGGAGTGATACCCAGCCCCAAGCTAAATGTTTCAAAACATGAGCCATTGTTCTGTCCTTCACATTTATCACAAAACATGAACTTGGTCTTCATATTTTTCAACATGTTTAATCTCTGCATGACCACTCTCTCTTCAGATTTACTTCGTACGTAATCTGACATTTACCTTAAAAATGTATTGTTGCTATTTATTGAGCTATCCAATATGGGAAGCTGGTCTAGGCAAGAAGGTGAGCAAAGCAGGCCCATATTATGATACTACCACTTACAGGCATCTTCATACCTCTTTTACCGGGCATGTGCACTCAGCGTTTCCCCGTACAATCTCAGGAGTTCATCATCCAACAGTGAGGGATGAGATGATATAACAATGATAGAAGACAGTTATCTTACACTAATATTGTGAATTCAAATAATGCAGTTTTATGGAAATACAGCTCCAGTTACGTCTGAAGGCTCCATTTCCCATAATTTTGGATGGTCTCTTAAGCTCCTCTCACCCCTTTAACATGGTGCAGCACAATGGTTTAGTTCACACCTGCACCAGCTGTTTCAACTGAGTCACATATCCCGCTGGTAGTCTATGATGAATGATCGGGCAGCCACAGGAGGCAAGGAAAACTCATGTTTTTCCTCAAGAAAGGAAAATCAGGCTGCCGTATAAGAAAATGAAGGAGCCCGGGAGAAAAAAAAGTGAGGAGCAGCTGCTTCCTGACATCTTTTGGAAGAGAGGTGAGCAGCACACCTGAACCAACACAGTCCGAGCTGATAGCGGCAGCACCTTAGGATTTATTAAGGGACAACACAGATTAATTATAATCAGAAATGTAATTACTAACTATGAGAAGACGTGGTAAAAGCATTTCAAATTTATATTCATATCTGATCAGTTTCCCAGAAATCAATCAGGTCATATTAATTATCACTGGATTTCTTAAATCCTAGGAATGAGGAAATGAAAATTGCATCACTCTAGCTGTAAAACTAAATGCAGGAAAAAAATCTTAGTGTTAACATCAAGTGATCGGGTATTTACGAACTTCAATCCATATTAACTTCAGCATTTGATTATATTATACATTGAAGTGATTTACATAGTTTCTTTCCATGAGCATTAGCTCCCACCCAAACAGCCGGACACCTAAATCAAGCTGACAACTTGACTGTATGAACAACCAATTTATGACCACTTATCTTCCAGGTAAAAAAAGAAACATAATAACACAGACATGGTGAAAAAAGAAAACACCTCTTAGTATCCGTCATGCCCCACAGACTCTATATTAAAGAGCCTGAGTGTTCTGAGGTGGTATCCTGCTGAGAGTAATGACTCTTTATTGTTTCAGCTGTGATAGTTTTGAAGTTGACGTCTGTAGCTATAAGCTTAGTGTCTGTCGTGCAATTAATTACAAAACCTACTTAAAGTGCTGGTGCGTACAAGCTTATCTGGCCATCTTACAACACTAAATCTCTCTGTAAAATGCATAATTTGAAGTGTAACATATCATGTCCCTCATGTACAATGAATAATTTTGTACTTAGAGTGCTATTTCAAGTCTGCAGCTTAGCAATAAGAAATTGCATCTAACCCCTACAAGAGTTTCATAGAGTTTAGTCTCACACATTTACTCATTCCATTGGCAATAGTTATCTCATTAAAAAAATACTGTATAAAATTTTCAGTGTCCCTGTGTATTCAGTAGACTTTTGAAAACTGATATTAGTTAATACAGTAATAGCTTAAAGCTATCCCACTCCCTTTCTGAGTGATTTTTATCTATGCACTGATCTTTGCAATAGGGCAAAGGTATGGTAAAGTTCTTGAATGTTCTAGTTTTGTTGTAGTCAATCAGTTATTTGGACTATAAAAGATATTATATCACCATTTCTAATCATATCTGTGTTAGGCTAACATTAGCTAGTAACACCAGTCAGCTGTCATTCGATCAGGAGAGCCAAAATCCTTTCTTGATGCCGTGATGCACTTTCCAGCGGCTGTAAAAAAAAGTCTAGAATGGAAACATTTCCAACAATATACATATACAAAGGGTTGAGTATCGGTCGATACCCGAAACCGATACTTACATTTTGATATGAGCAAAATATTGTGTCAAACCTCACCTCAAAACCTTAAGGTGTAACTGCTAATGTCCACAACAGAAGGTGTGAGAAAAATTGAGTCATTAATTATTAACCAATGAGTTAATCTAAAGTAAATGTAAAGACTTTGTGTAACACACGGCACATTTAACATTTTTGTTGTAAGAAAAATATGGGTCTGTGTGTAAGACAAAAAAATAAAAGAATAAAAATTTAATAAAAAAAGAATTAAAAAAAAAAAACAGAAATTTAATTTTACTTTCAACAAGTAGATGCATGACCACCTTTCCGTGATTCTCTGGGTGCATTTACTCACAAAGTCCCTCACAGAATGAATAACGAAGGATAACAAAAAAAAAAAAAGCATAGATGCAACTATGAGCAGACTTTACTTGGTTCAAATTGTTTGTTTCCTAAAGCTCCAGGCTTAAGAAGATGATTGGCTACTGTTCAAAAGATCTGTCATTGAGTGGACAAGCAAGGTTTAAGCTCCTAGTATACACTGTATACATACTGGCTGCACTTCAATGTCCCTGAGCAACAATCGATTCCTAATCCTAAATCCCTGAATGTGGTTTCTCAGCTAACTGTGCCCTCCGACTTCCCTATTCACACTGCAGAGATAAAACTGGCATTTTCAGTCAGTTCAAAGCATCAATGAAACATCAGTTCTCTTTTTTTATTGTTTCTGTGCCAACCACTGAACAATGCTCATTGAAATGGAAACCAACCCGGCAACAAGTAATTAAAAAAAACACGCCTAACATTGGACTTTCGCCATATACAGAAAAATGGGAAAAGCCTAGATATAATTTAGGGGGTAAAAGACAAATAAATGGGGGAAGAGTTGAAACAACACAGAAGGAGGCAGGTAGAAAGAGACAGTGAAGACGACAGGGCTGTGAGAGATTTTTCACCTGCCATCATATTTCTCTTCTCTTGGAAATGCATCATCAGTCATTGGGGGGTGGGGGTGCATGACTTGCAGTATCATCATCACTCACACAGACACAGACGAGCCCAAACACAAGGCGTATTTTCAGGTATAATGCAGCAGCCTATAATTTGAGTTCCCTCTATGCAGCATTTTGCTGAGCTTATAAAACCGCCTGAAGCTAATGGCGTGATGGATCCCTCTATTATCACCCAACGAAGGAGAAGAGAGTGAGCTATGGTGAGATAAAGGAATGTAATTGGATAGTATTTTAGTAGTGGCAAAAACAGGAAGGTGGTCAGAGACAGAAAAAGAGCATGAAAAAAGAAGATTTAAAATCATCATCACAGAATGAAGTTTAAAAGCTGTCCGCATGTGATGAGCCCCACCAATAAATTCAATCAAATGTGTCTATAAAGGAATTCCAGCTGTGATACAGTGAAGTGCAGAAATGACTGGAATATAGTGAGGTTTTTACAATGTGCAGCATTGGACAAAAAGTCCTCTGCATGCTGATTCTCAGGTGTAACGAGTTAATTGACACCTGCAAAAATCGTTCAATTGCTCAGTCCTCTTTGGTGCAGAGGGAAATTCTTCACTGTCTGTTGCAACTCAGTGGCACAATGAACCTGAAAATTTAATCATTTTTACATGAATATCCAAGGCAGATTTCAATAAAGACTGAAAGAGCTTTCACATTTAACCAAATAAACAACAGTATAATTACTTTATCATTCTGCTAACTTTTAATTCTGCATCATCATGACTTGCAGATTTTATTCTGGCTTCTTCTTCCAGTCTTTTATTGTCACATATACAAAATAGGATCACATCAGTTCCAATATGAGGCGTCTGTTTCGAGCAAATTATAAACTGACTTTATATAAACAATCTAGACATAAACAGCTAATTTAAATGTATAGATTTAATGTATTTGCTGATTAGATGTTAAAATCTAATAAAAATACAATTAGGATGCTAGAATGTTTTCCAAGCTTGACAATAAATGATTATTATGATTTAAATACGTCTTACATTGCTATGTTTTATTCTTAAATCATGACCTCAATCCTGATCTTTATCAGTTAAATATTACTAAAATTTAGCTCTAAGTAAATCTTGTGTTCTGAAGGGCCATTTGAGCAGCCTTTCACCCAGTACTAGTCTATCTTGAATCAAACTACCTGCAGTGGGACACAAAAGAGCATGTGTTTATTGCATTTTAATTGGATTCATAAATCTATTTCTTATCTGTTTATTTTTGACATGGGGTTTATCAAGTCCGAAATCCACAATTTCTCGCAGGTTTATGGGATGTTTTCATAAATTGCAACTTTATAGAGAAAAGAAAGAAAAAAGACGAAATTAAAAGTATACAGTAATGAAGATGCCCATTTTGTCCCAACATATGTCTAACATAGCCAATGTGTCCATCAGTTGTTAGTGGGTGTAGTGAACTCAATAACAGATGAAGATGTAGTGTCTAAATGTATTCAAAGGGTAGAACAACTTTACAGTCTAGAGTGGTTTCCAGAGGAAAGTATTGAAAATAGAGACAGGAATTGTGTGCATATGTGCGGGTGTGTTCACATGTACAAAAAAAAACAAACAGTGAAGCTGGTCCCCTCTGGCGTGGAACTAAATGTCACAGCTTGATTAGAATAAATAGTCTTATACGTGCTCTGGGACTGGGCACTAATACAGTGTAAGACGAGTATGTTTGTGTGTTTGTGTGGTTTTTGTTCCATTTCTCTCTATTCTCCTTTTTCCCTGCCTCACACTCACACAAACACTTTATGATAATCTGACTTTACCTTTTTCTGACCTACCAATGGGTCTTTGGCCAGATGTGTAAGTCTGAACAACACAATCAGAAAGCCGTTATTGCCTCAGGGTATGAACTTTACACTTCACCCTCCTCCCTCTTGCTCTGTTTGTCATTCACACTCACACACTTTTTCCCCCTCAATCCACTTGTTTCTTAGTATCACTGCAGTTTCTTTGTATCACTATAATGTGTCTGATACATACCAGCTAACGAACAGTACATCAGAGCTTGCGAACAACACAGAACAAGCAACAATATTATCTGTGTGTACATCTGTGTGATGACTTCAGGTATTTCTGCAGTGTAGGGCCCCATCATTTGCTTTGTTCCATGTTATTATTGTCACTTTATCAAAATTTACTCAACATCTCTCATTCAAATAGTCACTTGAGCTTTGGGTCAGATGTACTGATAAAGACTTAGCAAGGATGGAAGTGGGCCATGGTACCTGTTTTGGCCTTTAAAGTCATGTGGACACACACATTTGCTAAGCAATAATCTCCTGGTACTACAATATATTAAAGCTTTTGTGGTGTTACTGTTATGCCAACCCAATGAACATAAGGAAGGCAAAATGTCTGCACACTAACACGGTTTATTTGGGTAAAAAGCAATAATAATAATGTTCTACCACTATCTTTAATGGGCCACAATAATTTTAGCTCTCATCACTTGTTTGGAATAATTCCCTAAACTCTTAATGTAACACTGACGGGCTGATGGGAGGGGAGAGAAGAGGAAAGATGGCAATAGACAGGTCAGTTAAGGGTTAGAGATCTGCGCATCAAACAGAACTCAGACAGCAGCATGTGGTGTCCATCAACTCAACATGGAGTCTGTTGAGATTTCATTAGCAGACCATCATCCAGTGTACAACGAAGCTGATGTTGTTGATGTAGTCGTCCTACAACAGCAGCTTTTCAGGCCAAGCAAATACCTACTCTTGTTACACCGTGGGGAAAGAGTCCTGTAAGTGCAACACTCTACACGATAGTCCAAAAAGAAATAGAAGGTGGGCAGCTGGAGGAGGCCGGTGAACATCCATCTCCATTATGTCCCACAGGTCACCATTTTTATGATACAATATTGTAAAAGTATAATGTCTTTAGCCTGACTTTCATATAATCTTGTGGTCTTCAACAATAGTTCTTAAAGTTTTTTTCTTTTCATATGGAAAGCTTTGCCATTTTTTGTGAGACATGATGGGTAATTAGTACTTTTTATTAATATTTTAGTATTGGTATATTAGTATTTTAGTATTTACTGTATATAAAATTCAGCAGATCTGTTTGTTCATTTTAATCTTGTGATCCTCCAAAACAAACATGACAACACCACAAGAAATCCTATGACACCAGAAGCATGGATCTGTCTGCTAACTAAATAGACTTAATCCAAATGCTTCAACTCGTGATCATAATAAACTGGCAACATGACAGCTTCATAAATACATGTCAGCAGGATACATACTGCAGCAATTATCTGTCAGTTGATGAAACAGACCTAATCTACAGGGTTCAACCCGCATAAGCACCATAAATACATGCCAGCAAGATGCATGGCCGAAAGGGAACATCTGGTCAACAGACCCTATCAAAACTAAGATGAGGAAATAATGTCCTTTAACTAAACTTGGAAAGTGTTCCCTAAACATAAAGAGGAAAATGAGCGTACAGATAAAAGTGCAGAGAAAGATAAATGTAAATAAAGTGAGACAATGAAAGGAAGAAAAATACTGACAGAGAAAACAGGGAAAAATGAAAACCATCAATCGATTAGCTTATTCCATGGCCACAACGATGTAATGAAACGTATCTATCAGCCATTTCTCCTTCTCCTCCCTTCTTTTACTCTCTGCAATTCCCTTTCCTCTATTCCTATTGGCCTCAATCTTTCTGCTCTGCATTCCTATAGCCACCAACAATGACACACACAGCTCTCTGCACAAACCTCTACCAATTCCATTATGCATAACAAAACATTCATTTAACAGTCACATTTGTTTATCTAATCTTCCCTTTTTATCTACATACCAACTGAGGGGCTGCTTACCTCAGCTTTGAATCCTGCTTCGTGACATGCCTCTTTTGCTTTGGAATAATTGGCTAATTATCAGAGATCTTTAATACTTTCCCTTTACCTGTAATGACAATGCTTTTCAACAACTATACTTGATCTATCTTCCACACTGAATTATTTGTTCTTAAATAAATCACATGGATAAAACATGCAGAGCTTAGCGTGTATCATATTGTGTACATATAAATACTCCATAATACTAGCCACAAGGCATCAAGCTGGTACTATTTCTGCTTGTAGCCAGTGGAATATGACAGTAAAATAATTTAACGAATTCATAAACTTACATGACATCTCATGCATGGCCTTAGTAAATCACAGCCCCAAGTTACAATTAGCTGAATGTCCAGCTTCATGGTGAACAGTATTTTAATGAACCAATAATGTCTCCCACAATGCCCTGCAATGTCACTGCAAGGCACACAGGAGCTGGGGGACCTTTAATGATCCGAATATGTCGAGAAATCGTACATTGGCCCTATTGCTCATTGAGCTGTAAAACAAACCAGGCAGGTGATGAATAAGTGCTGCAGTCTGCTAGTCAGCTTGTGAATTATGTTTATCAAATTACAGATATGATATGAGGGGAGTTTTGACCGTATCAAATTCATACAGACTGGAGGTTTTGGGTTAGTGGTGCATTCTCATTAACAGGCTTTGATGGAAGCTCTGTGCTGATTTGGTGTCCATGCTTTAGACTATCTTCTGTCTCATCCTCAGTGTGTTAACATTGGAAGACAGTCCGACACTATTTTAACTAATACAGGAGCTCCACAGGGTACAGTTTTATCCCCTTTGTTATTATCACTTTGCACTACTGATTACAGGGCCAGTAAGCTATCCTGTGTACTGCAACATGCTGCACTTGAGGGTCCGCAGACCTGCGGTGATGGCTGCGCTTATAAAAGGGAGGTGGAATCATTTGTCAGCTGGTGTGATTTTAAAACTAGATGTGGAGAAGAACAAAAAACGTATTATTGATTTCAGGAGGGAGTTAGAAGATCCTCATACACTTGCATTAAAGGTCAGCAAATTGAGGTCATTGAATCGTACAAGTACCTTTGTGTCCTGCTGCATGATGAATAACATTTTAAAAACGTTGAACATAGATATGGTCTTCAAAAAGGCTCAGAAAAATCTCTTCTTTCTGAGAAATTTCTGATCTTTTTATGTACATACGAACCCTCTTTGGCCGGGTTTCCCAGATAAGAATGTTCTTAAGATAACTTAGCGCTCCAAAGAAGGAGCTCTAAGTTATGACTGTTTCCCAGACGCCTTCTTAGTGGCGTTCTTTAGGTCCTTCTTAGGAACGCATTCTAAGATCTTCTTAACAGAAGCAATCGAGATCAGGCGCATCAATTTACAACCGGTTATTCAGTCCAGACGGCAGCCACAGCGCTGATATTCCAACTAATACGCTGCTGCCGGTCCTGAAAATGGCCAAGTTGTATTTAACAGCTGCAATAAATCCGCAAATAAAGCAGGTAGTCCATGCAAACACCCCGTGGGAAGTTAACTGCAGACGCCAAAGAACGGAGCATGCGCACACCAGCCTTCACCCCCGACGAGATGTCCATCCTCAGTGAAGAAGTGTGGAAACATTTAAGGGATGCTGTTTGTTTACTACAAGAATATGCTGTAAAGCAGCCATGATATCTCATACGAGTATGACGTGTAGACGCCTTCATATAGAGTGGCAGATGGAGATGAGCTTAAATGACACCTTCCAGGACCTGACAACCGTAATGTCGGGGGTCTGGATATGTGCCCTGTGTAGATGTTGTTTTGGCAGCTCTACATGCTGTATATGTGGTTAAGTTGTAGTAAATGCCATGATTAC
>JAVQJG010162036.1:0-14228 GCA_036024015.1 Craterocephalus amniculus
TCACAAATATTAGATTTTATGGGAAAACATGCTTTTATTTCAATCACCCATTCAGGAAGTTGACCTAAATTCAAAGTGCAGATATTTTAAGTTGTGAAACCAACTTGTAAAACAAGCTGGCAGGCCCTGCCACTGTAAACAATGAAAATATAACTTTCACGCATACAGTTTTACAGGGGAGGGAAGGCAATGTCTGCAAAATATTTCCGGCTAAGAAAATCTCGATTTTCAAAAATTAAATCCTCATTAATAGCAACCTCATTAATAGCAAATTCGATTTATCAATAAAATCGATTTATTGCCCAGCCCTAATTCTTCCACTCCCCATTAGGGATGGGCATAATTAAGATGTTAATCGATTAAAAGATCTTTCAATCGATTAATCAAATGCATCTTTAGACTGGTGCTGAAGTTGTATGTAAGTGCATATTTTCCAGTGTAACCACAGAATGAATCCCATTTAACAGCCACAAGTAGTGCATCTTTGTAATAAAAATCTAAATAAGGAAACATGCTAGGTTTTTTCTACTTTCCCTTAATTTAATTATAAGTTATACATTTTGAATTGTAATATAGAAATATTAATGATTCATTGATAATTGTTAATTTTATCGATAATCGATTAAGACCCTTTAATCGAATGCCCATCCCCATTGCAAAGAGACTACTGCACTAAGGGCTGAATGACTGTAGTTTGCAACTCTCCATTTAATTGCCTTTTGGGAATCCTCTTACTGAATGAATGTTGCCATGTTCTACCCCACTCCTCAACGCCTAAACCATCACCATCTCTAACCCATTTTCATTCCTTGCCCACTTTGTATTAATTCATGAAGTTGCAGTGCATAGAGTTAGACCCAGAGCTCGAGGCATACAATGAGATGAATAATTTCCCTAAATTCAAGTCATTTGTTTCTCTGTTTTCATTAATCAATTTGCTTTTCTTCTTCCAGGTGCAGACAGAAATTCTGATGCCAGCAGCTGCAGAGAGATGATCTTTTCTTCTGTTAAGACTGTTGATAAGCTAATCACTGGCCTGTCCAATGAGGGAGCAGGCTCCATGTCCCTGCGCCTTCCCTGCCTTCAGTCTGTGATAACTGCACGAGATGAGCTCCTATCTGCACTGCAGGCCCTGTCCTCCTCCTCTTCCTGGAGCCAACAGGGGGGAGGAGAGAGCAGAAGTTCAGCCAGTTCTGAGAAAGCTGCAGACAATGATTTGTTGACCAAAGAAGGTTTCACTCACAGTGCTGTTAGAAACAGAGTTGTAAGTAAGATTGTATACTCCCTCGCTCCAGGTGTGCAATGCAACAGCAGCCCGCACTGGGTGTAATGTGTGTTTTTGGGGAATATTATGTGTCTTCATTATTTTCGTTAGGGATTCCCTTTTTTAAAATAAAAAATGCTTTTGTAATTATATACTATAATAAATACTGATGAGACTTGTATCCCATGCAGTTGTGTTCTAACTGTGTAAAACAGCTGGCTTTATTTTTTTTTACTCACCAGAATGTCAGTTTCAACGTTCATGAAGGTGGACAAATTCAGAGTAACCGACTGTAAGGAAAATGTTATGCTCATGCATGCTTGCATGAGAGAAGTCATAATCCATTTAAATGGCATAGTCCAACTATGGTGTGGCTTTACTTTATTGTACATGTAAAAAATATTTGCTTTTATATGTTTTTGCACAGGCCTCTAAAAGCCTTTGTATATTTATATTGATCAAAACATGCAGTGTTTTCAAGTAAACACCTTGCATCACAGGTATGCTATTTTGTAAAAGAATGACTGAGAAACTGGCTCAGGAGTAAGAGGGCATATTTGGACTCACATTTGCATACAATTGTACTCATATATAACAATCTGCACTCAGGAGAAACTTTTAGATTTCGGGTTTCTTTATGTGTACATAAATAAAGTGTGGCTGTTTTACGGCTATTTCATTGTTTTTGAATTGTTTTATTTAAAAAAAATACATGCAAAATATGCAAATATAATGACAGCGTCTTCCAAAAATATATTTTTGTACAACTGCAGTACATGTGTTGTTTGATTTCACCTACATTCATAACAATTCACTGAAATATATAAAGTCTTGAGTAACTTGATTTTTCAATTGTAGAAGTTTCAGCCAACTTTTTTCATAAACACTTAGTTTAATTTCATTACTTGATGTAGTTTTGGAGATCACGCAAGCCCAAAGTTTGATTAAACTACTGAATCCCACTCAAAGCTCCTCCTGATGTCCCTGAGCCCTGCTTTGGCAACCTTCAGCTGCTGGCTCCTGGTTACACCCACTCCTCCTACAACCTCCTCCGCACCCTTCATGCTCCCGGGACTCTGCTACACACTGAACAGGGCTGCGCTCCTGTACAGTTGGGAGGAAACTTTAGACGGTGACATTAGAAAAACAAGTCGCTCAAAGAGGAGGAAAACAGCTTCAGCAGAAACGACGCAACTGGAGTGAAAATAACGGAAAAGGGTAAATGAAGAAAAAAAACAAACAAAAAAGTCGTCTTGTCCTTCAAACCGCAGAAGAAGAAGAAACATCCCTCGTTAATAGAGCTGTCTTTTCAGGATGGTTTGCTTTTTGCTCTCCAGTCTAGGCCCGCTTGTAAGTACTAATATTTATACTAATGTCTCCTGTTCTGCAATTGTGTCCGTTATCTTTAAGTAAGTAGTTTTTATAGAGGTGTAGAGCGAATGTATGATGACTATTCCCTCCATTTTTGTTTAATATTTGCATTTAACCCCCTAGCATGAGAGGTTGTTTTACACAGGTTGTTTTTATTGGAAGTTAAATTGTATCCCAACTCTATAAAACTTTTTAAATGTCTTTGTGTTCTGTACAGATACATGTTTAATGGGAACATTTGCATATTACTTTTATTAAATAGCTATATTGGAATAAACAATGGACAGAAATGAACGATTTTAACTACAGGTGTTTACAGTTGCCCTTTATGAGGTCGCCATCTTTTTTGATTTGTAAAGATTGTTTTTGCATTATAGTAGTAAATTAACTTAACTTACTTGTGTTTCAGGTTTTTGTCCAGAGCTTTATACTTGGTAAGTAATTTTGTATCTTCAAATATATATGTGTGTCTTTTTGTCTGTTGTAATATATATATATATATATAAATTGTACTTTTTATTTTTATTTTTCCCCCCTGTGATCCTAATGTTCTTCCAGTACAGGATTATTTTCATAATTCATAGTTAAAATTTTATTCCCTTTTAGTACCAACTTTTCATTTTATATTTGTCTTTCTTATTCCTGTGTCCCTTGTTTTGCTGAGAGCTATTAAGTATGCTAGCATACTTAGCTAGCTGTACATGAAATAGCATATTACTTCAAAAAAATATTTGAAGATAAAGGTTTGTTATTGCAGATGTGCTTTGAGTATTTATCCAATCATAAATCGGTACACAAGGTAGCACAGCAAAACCCTACTGTAGTTATGAGTCTAATGTCTTCATCAAGTCAGAGAGGGATTCCTCTGTGTGACAGCCAAGCATTTTTTTGTGTGTGTGCTTACCTTATCATTTGGCCTGTGACTTGCTGTTCTGTGTGTGTGTGTAGATTTTCCAGCCCTTCATTGCATGTTTTCAATACAAACAGAAAAAAACTGAGAAGACTTCTGGCAGACGGCTTCAGAGGCACTTTTCTGTCCTCTGATGGGTGAAAAGAAAGGACTGGAAAATTTGCATAATACATTTGCTGGTGCAAGCTTGAAGTTCTTAATGAGATCCTGGCTTTCAGCACATGTCTGTGCTATCATTATCAGTAGTATTATTTTACTGGAAATGTCTTAGTGTTGCCAGTTCTCACCTGATGTATCATCCGGATGACAGTGCTTCGTAATGGCACCAAGTCCCAGATCAGAGTCAAACCAAGACACTTTCAGAAATTTGCTCCTGAATTTCACCTTTTCTTTTTGATATGTAAAGATTTTTCCTGTAACTTTTTTTAATACAGCGTGTACCAGAGCCCAGATATGTGATGAGTTTTACTATGAGTATGTACCAGATTGCCTGCAGTGGAGGATTGCAGGAGAGTTGTGCCACAACCGCTCTGGGGCCTTAGCAACCGTTTCTAACTCAGCAGAGAACCAAGAGCTAGCCAGCTTTTTAAAATCCTTGAAGATCTTTCAGCCCGTCTGGATTGCAGAGAACGCCTCGATACAATCGAAATGTAAGTTCACTAAACCATTTGTTTATATTTGCACTTTTCTTTTTTTGCTGATTTTTTCCCCTTTTGTCTCAGACAAATTTCTGCCTGCTTACAAAAAACTGTTGTATAACTTGAACACTGTTGCCATACTACATTCTTTGCCTGTGTTAATAAAAGTTTCCCAACTATTTAAAGCTTTAATAGAACTGCAGAACAGTATTTTATGATTAGCTCCCATTTTTTCCAAAATTTCCGCCAAACTTTTCTCCCATTGTTTCTTTCTTCTCTGTGTGTGGTGAAACTAAAGATTCCTCGTCAACCCTGATTCTGGACTTCTCTGGGCGCTCTGACAGGAAGCATGCTCGTCTCCTGCACAAATTCCCCTCTATGGGTTCTGTGACCGTTTGCACCCAACTCCGCTTCGATCCAAATTACTTTGGAATTTCCACCGTCTTCTCTTATTCCACCCAGTCCCACATTAATGAGTTCCAGCTCCGAGCAAACCTGATCCAGGGCAAGTTTGTGCAGTTGGCTCTGCAGGTCCATGGCGTTCAAGGGCCATATGAAGATGCCTTCGCCCATGACGATTCCTGGCACTCTGTTTGTGTTTCATGGAGCCAGAATGGTGGACGCTGGGCACTATATGCTCACGATCATATGGTCTCAGAGGGTGAAGGCCTAAACAGTACTGACAGCCTTAGCCCTGATGGCCTTTTTATTATTGGCCCGGCTCAGGACACATTTGGCTCCTTCACTTTTGATGAATCATTCTCAGGGAGCATCACAGAGCTGCACATTTGGGATCGAGTGCTAAACAGCAGCCAAATATTCACCATGGAAAAGGAGTGTTCACCCATCCCCACTGGGCTGGAGTTCAAGTGGAGTGGAGCGGCCATGGAAATGGAGTCCTCCCTAAAGAAGCTATGGAGAGACAGCCCATGTCAGGGTACATTAGTTAAGATTAAATATAAGATAGAAAGTCGGATAAGCGGAAGAGGACGATACGGTACGGTAAAGAAAGCAGTTGAAAATGTGCTGAAATCTGTGTCAAAGTTGTTTTTTTAATCATCTAGCAAAAGAGATTACAGGGGTTTATTTATTTCCATATCAAGACAGAAAAGGAAGCACAAATTTCTCCACATGGTTCAGGAGTATCGTCAAACCTGACATTTGATTGGTGTAAAGGGTTGATATGCAGAAGAAAACTATCTCATACAGTGCAGTCTATTTTAATCATTTTTTGTCTACATGCTTGAAAGTAGGCCAAGATCTCAGCTGGCCGTATGTTGTATAAACCAGTGCTCCGTCTTATAAAATAGGAGGTTTGGACTGCTTTCACTTAAGCTTCTCTCTGCTAATATTTATTATTAAAAAAGTCACAAATGTATGGGAATATTTACATGGTAGTACACTCGGATATAGTGTTGGTCCTTGCCAAAAAGAAAATCTAATTTAGAAATGAGTTAAGTGTTAAAACAGGAAGTTTCAACCTTTTATTTCAAAAGACAAAATAGCTAAGTTTTCTTTAACTGATTAAATTTTTTTTTCTATTATCTTTTTCAAACTGATAAAGCAATGGCCTGATTTCCAGTTCCAGTGTGTCTCTATGGAGAAGGAAGTGACTTACTGGACTTTCCATGGCATACAGTTTTTCAAATAGCTGCCATTCAACTGATTTACAAATGGTTAAGAATCAAAATGGCTCAAGGGTTTGCTATAATATAACAGGTGCATCAAAGTGTTTAAAAACAGCTTTTAAGAAAATGTACATTCAACTTAGCAGTCACAATACAAAGACAAAACAGTCATTTAGTTATTTAACTAGTTCAAGTTTAATTATATAGCACACTTAACAGCAATCACAGATTGCCCAAGGTGCTGAACAACTGACCAAGATGTCTTGAGATGCCACAACGCTAATTAAAACTAAAAGTTTTTTAAGCATATCTCTTATACTTTCCTAAATGTAGGTATGTTTTGGTAAATGTAATATACACCCTCTCTCAGACTCCTTTCCTTTCTTGCTTTCTCCTTCCGATGAATGTAATGAGCAAATGGTAATTCTCCTAATGGTTCTTGTAAATGTTTTGTGGCTCACGTCACTCTGAGTCCCACCCTTAAAAACAGACTTCTCCCTCTCTGACATCATTGTCCCCAGTGAGCAATGAGTCAAAAGTCTCACTCCCCCTCCTAGAACTGATTTTCCCTTGGTCAGTTAGACTTGTAATATTATCTATGTATTATGTTAAACTCAGGTTTTGGAAGTTAACTTACAGACAAACGTTGGGGAGTATCATATACTGTATCTACTGAACTCACAGCTGTTTCCTTAAGTTTTTGGATTATAGTCTTATAAGATTTTATGTATATAAACGATATGTTTTTGCTATTCCTGTGAGCATTTTCCTCTAACGGGCCATTCATTTTTCAATTGTCTTTGATTTGATAACACTAGCAATAATTATTCCATTAACTGAAATACACATGCCCTAGATGATGGAGTAACGTTGCCTTGTCTTTACTCTTATGTTACACGACATGACTGCAACTTTAACTGTTCTGAACTTAATAATGTCCAAACAGCAAGTTAAGCAATCATTTGTTTGGCATAACCACCATTTACTTATTTGGGATTTAGCCAGCAGGATGTTAATTGAGAAAACTGTTGTTTGAGTATTTTTTAATTACACTGAAAGCTTACTACAATGTTCAAGGATCATATGCAAACGTTTCTCATTTCTTTTAACTCCAAATAGTAAAGTGGATATGAGATAAACTGATGTCCATAAGGCCAAAATTATTCATTTTTAACTACTTTGGATAGAGCTGAAATGAACTGTTTAGAGCACTGGCTTGTTCACATTGTCAAGAGAGACTCAGTGATGAAAAGTTCAAAGTTTAAAAAAAAAATCTGAATCGTCAAGCCTTTACCTGGTAACCATCAGCCACAGGCTTCTTGAACTACCTGCTAGCACTCTGAAGAGTGGGATGTGTACTCAGAAAGCCACGAGGAGATAAAAAAGTCATGAGAGATATTAGAGGAGCATGACATTCAAAATAGTCCAATAATCTTTCTACATGGAGAATTGGCAAAAATCCCCCCAAAAAAGAAAGATGTTGCATTGCGTTCTCTACAGGGATATGAATTTTATGTGAAATTTCTTTATTAAATTGAAGCAGGCAATAAGCACTATAGCTTTTAAGTTTTCATGACAGATCATTTTAGAAATTTGGCTAGATTGTGAAGTGTAGCGGCAGTGTTCTGTTACTGAAAGTGCATTTAGATGCCCTTTATCATGTTAGCATGTGACAATAAAGAATCATTTCTCCACCGCCTTCTTCACTGTGTTTGCAGTTTCGTTATGTGGATCCCTGTTGGATAGAAATATTTTGCAGAATTTAACGAATTTGTCAATGCCTGTGGAGTTTGTTCGTATTCCATCAAATGAAGATTGCAACATCTTCGACCCTAGAGTGGAGCTCCCTGGCCTGGCAGAGTGCAACTCAAGCAGAGGAGCTGTCTGTCAGATTAAGAAGGGTAATTGTAAGTTGAACCCATTTATGTATTGATGTAATATGATGATTTGTTACCCTTAAAAATGCCGTATTTGCTGAAAATTTTCATTCAGCCTAATGAAGCTTGCCTGTAATAATGACTCTCTTTGTGGTATGTTTACAGCAGATAGTCTGATTTTTACATCCACTACCTGATATTATTATAATAAACTTGTCTATCTCTGCACAAGGTTTGGATGAGTCCAGTTTACTAAAGTCACCGTTCTTCAGTAAACTGAACAATGATCCCAAAAGAAAATGGGTGAGTCAAACTAATTTGTTATCTACATTACTGCACATTACCTACATTTCCATAGGAAAATAATAGCCAACATTTTGATCTGCGTTTTTCTGCAGATGATGGAGGCGCTGAGTGTCAACGCCTCCCGGAACAGAGACCTGACCTTGTTGCAGGAGCTTACTGAGGCTGTTCAATATACGTTGGAGGCTAGTGGCCCTCCCCCTCTGACCTCCAGTGATGTTCTCTTTCTCTCCCAGACGATTGAAGTGATTTTATCGAGCACTCACGATGCAGGAACGAAAGCAGCAGGAGTCCTGGAGTCCATTACCACCAGCTATGTAAATGTTGCAAGTGTGATGCTGGAGCCAGACATGGCTACACAGTGGATGGGTCAGACTGAGGATGGGGTGAGGGAATGTATTTGATCTGTTTTCTTGATAGTATTACATATGGAATAACCTAACTAATCAGTAAAAATAAAGCAAAAAAACAAACAAAAAAAACAAAACACATGAACCATCTTTGTATTTTGTATTTCTTTCCACATTAAGCAATTCTTTAAATCTTTCATCACATATGCCAAACAGCCATTATTTATCTTCCTTTAATGCCATTGTCTGAACTTTTTGTTCAGGTAAATGTTGGACCATTTACTATAGTGAAGAGCATCGATAGTATCACTGAAGCTCTGGCAGACAAGCTGTCCCCAGAGCATAGAGGCTTCACTCTTTCTACTAAGAACATAGGTAATATTGCATTTAAACCTTTAACTTGTTGCTTGTGTGATGTCTTTGTCTGTCATTTTTCAAGTTTTGACATCTTGTTAGGTAATCTTTCAACCAAAATAACCAGGTTATAAACACTCCCCTCTGAAGATAGTTTTTCTTAAACCAGAGATGAAAATTGGGGGGGGGGGGGGTTTGGTAACTTTTTGTGTTTTTTTACACCTACCATTATTTCATACTGTAATAATACTGTATTTAAAACTGTTTTTTGTATGAACCTATATGGTTGCAGGAAAAAAAGAAAAAAGAAAAACTCAATTTCTTCTCATAGTTGCTGTTATTGTCAGTATATACACACTGATTATGCATCAATGTGCTATCAGATGTTTACATGAAGTGGCAGAAACTGTCACAAGAGAGCCAGAATCAAGTTTTCAAGCCATCTGCAGTTGGCTCTCACAAGCGCGGCAGCAGTGGTGGAGATGAGTTGCTTATCCCAGACTCTGAACTCCAGAGGATACACGCACTAGGTAGGAAGCACAAACATACACCCACACCTGATGTTCACTTGCTGTAAAAATCAACACAGATGTGATGATATACAGATGTGATACACACTTATTAAATGAGTTCTGCATGATTTTGAAGTGAAAAGCATTCACATGAACGCACACAAGCTGCTTTCTGTTCCTATGCAAGCTGTGTCAAACTGTGAAATTAATCACTTTGATCACTCTTTGCTGATTAAATGACAAATCAAACAATGGAGTTGGATTAAATTTCCAGTTTTCGGTTTTAATCATCACTGTCTATTTCTAGATTGCAGGTGTGCTAAGAAAACAAAAACAGATTTTAGTTAAACTGATCTGCTTAAACTTTCTCTCAAATTAGGATGTGAGGAAGTGATGTTTATTCATACCCACTACAGCCATCTCAATGAGATAGTGTCCAGAGCAGAGCCGGCTCCGAGTCACCAAGAGGAAGAAAACAGGTTGGTTGTTGTTCTGTCATGCTGTTCAGACACGGAGTTCAAAGAAACAAATGGAAACATATTTCATCCACACTGGAACAATTTTTGATGTTCACTTTTTCTTTTTTTATATATCTTCTGAAAAGGTGTTGGGCTGCATAGTGATATGGTTAGCAAGAAGGTCACAGTGTAGCAGCGTCTAGTCTCAGGGTTCTCAGGGTTCACGCACAGACAACAAAGTTAAACACAGGTTCTATTCAGCTGGTGTATTTAAATACACACAGGACAGCCGGCCTTGGCTGTCACACCAAGCCCATCACCACTAACTGGTTGGACATGGGCCTTTCTGTGTGTAGTTTGCATGTCCTCATCATGTATGTGAGGGTTTTCCTCACGCTTCCCCTCACTGTTCAAAGGCATGCTAGGTTGATTGATTACTTTAAATAAGGGGTGCCCAAAGTTGGTCCTTGGGGGCCTCTGTCTAGTAGGTTCTGAATGTTTCCTGCTGCAGAGTGTACCAACACCATGTTTCAAGACCATTCATAATAGTGTATACCAGTTAGCTGGATTAAAGTTTTTATCCATTTATGTAAGACAAGTGTACCTGATGAGTGTCATCTGTCTATCCAGATTCCTCCCTGGTCTCCTGACCTCAGCTGTCATATCAGCCACTGTGCGTGATGCTTCAAAGGCCCAAACCATCCCTGTGGCCCTCCACTACACCCTTTCTTCTTCTCATGTGGTATGGTCCATTGTTCAAGATGGCATCATTTATGAAGGTGGCAACAAGTCAGTTCTGAATCTCAGTACATTCAGTTCACTTCTGATGTTAACATTTCTGGTCATAGCAGTTTATATCTAACTATGGGAACAAAAAACCCCAAAACTCTAGGTTCCTTTTGATAAACACACATGCAGCTTGTCATTAGAAAGGAATTTTCATTTTAGCTGGGAGCACTTGCTGTTATTCATTATGCTGAGTCATGACAACAAAGGAAAAAGAGCCTAAGCTAACAGACATAAAAGTACAGAACTGAGCGGCAAACACTACAACCTATTGACTATTATTGTAACTATTTTTTTTAATATTATCGACTTGCATTTCAATACAGGAGGACATCGATGATTGAGACATTAGTTGACAAAAAATTGGGTGGTTTAATAGTCACTCTCCTAAATTTTGCAGTAAACAAATCTTTAAGGCTAAAGGTATAATACAGTACCAGGTAACATGGTGGAGGAATGTGCTGGTGTGTAGCATCTCCTACCTGCAGCACTGGATGTTCTGTTAACATGATGGTATCTCATTATTACTTTCCTGAGGGCACCACAAGAGTTCATGAGCATCCCACACCTGGGTGCTTTGTTGTGTTGTGGTAGCACAGGAAGGACCATTTATATGTTTACTTGGAGATGATCTTATTGAGACAGAGCAGGGAAATCACTGCAGACCTGTGTTTCTGTTTTTAGGTGGAGTATTCACAGAGAGTTACTCCTGTTTGTGCCTTTTGGAATTTCAGCCTGAAGTAAGTTTAACTGACAATACACTTAGATTAACAGCTCTGATGAATAGTAAATGACAGAAACTGGATGTATGTACAGTTCATTGTGACATTACAGAGGTATTTATTTGCATTTCTGTAAATAAAATCATAATAGAAGGAATGGTTAAGTGAGTGTTTGTGTCTGTGTATCTGAATTATGCTCTGCAGACCTGCCAATAGAAGTGGTTGGTCCAGTGATGGCTGCTCTGTGGTCTCTGTCAACTCAAGTGCAACTTCATGTTATTGTAACCACACCACCAACTTTGCAGTGTTGATGAATTACTTACCATCTAAGGTAATTCAAGATGTGTATGAGATAAATCAATCATTGCAACTTAACTATAATGAACCAACTATATGACTATAAATAGCTATCTATCTATCTGTCTATCTACTGTATCTGTCTGTCTGTCAAAAAATGTATGTTTGTGTACTTGGCCACCAAACTAAATAATGCTAAAGAACATTGATATTTTCTCTTCCTTCCTCCTCTGTACCAGTGGAGTCCTGAAGAAGAGCTCATTCTGACTAAGCTGACATTTATTGGTTCTGGGGCCTCTCTGTGTGCACTGGTGGTGACCCTGATGCTGTTCACTGTTTTGGAGTGAGTTACTGATTTTCTTTTCCAATTTACATATGATGCACAATAAGCTGCCTATATTCTCTCTATGGAAGCAAGCACAACTCTGTTTTTTTTTTTCCTTTTTGTGTCGACAATGTCATTTCATTAGTAAAACAGCAATTAGACACCCCGAGGTAACTGGCAGTGTAGTTCATCTCTACTGTCTCTAATGCTTCAATCAGTATTGACTTTTGCTCATCCAGTAATTACTGTTGTCTACATGTGAGTACACTTTAAGGTTTATGGCAAAATGCTGCTGCAGTTAATTAACATTATGGTCACTGAGGAGTCCCACTCAGCAGGAGAGGGTCTACTCTGATCATTTATGACTGTGCAGCCATGCAATTTACAAATGCTGGTGTATAGTACATGTTTAAATTCATCCATCCATTTTAAGGTGCACAAAGCTGACAACTTTCTTTTATAATGGGTTATTGTGTTACGTCGCATGAGCAGTGATTTTGATGTTAGTTGAGCTTAAAGGAATACTCCGCCCTCAGAATGATGTGCCTTCATTTTGTACTCAGGGGCTGTAAGCTCTGTAAGCACTCCCGTGTGGTTTGGTCTACCGTGGCCACCATACTTTGGTGATGTCATCCAGGAACTGAAACATGCTACGGTTTATGCTAAAAAATATATACTAAATGAAGTCGTTTCGAGTAAACTATTGACGTTGCCCACTGAGAACCCTTGGATTACATTGGACGAGCAGTATGGAGGAATATTGCCAAGTTTTTGTGGACTTTTTTGACCGGGCCCCGTTCAACACCACTTTATGGACATTTCCTCAAAACGAAAAGCTCCCGATATCTCCGGCTACATGATGAACATCAAGAAAGTGTTCCAGAGTGTCATTCAGCATGAGGGTGAGTACAAAATGAAGGCACATCATTCTGAGGGCAGAGTATTCCTTTAAGGACACCTGCTGTACACCATTTAGTTTCTTTAGTTCGTTGTCAGATCCTTGTCATATCTGTCCTGCTTTCCCTTGCTTCCCTTTTGTTTTATTAGTCTGTTTTGTTATTAAGTACCTATATCTATGTATCTTCGGGTTCTCTTATTGTGCAACAGATCCTCATCGCATACGTCCGCTTGCATCCTGCTTACCTCCGGCCTGCCTCTTCACCCCTCCCCACACTGCCATGCACCCTGACAAATAGTATCATTGAATGGGAGAAATAATCCATCAAACACATATTTCCTACTTTTTCTGATAAGTTAACATTACTGTTAAATCAAAGCAAAGCTGCAGTCACTATAAAACTCAGAACTTGATATTTAATCATGTCAAGAATTGATTAATCATTTTATAAAAATGCCTGGAATTATAATGAGCTGTAGCTTCTCGTGCACTCAAATGTACCCCAAGTTGTTTACTGCAACATGTCCAAAGATTTGACATCTAGTAAGAGTCCAGTGAAGTGTTTCTCTGTCACATAAGCAGTTTTATTTCCTCGAGTTAGACATGAATGTGTCATCTTTACATCACACGATCATGTTTTAGATATTCATGCAGCTGCCGCTCAGATTCATTTTGTGTAAATAAATTAATTGCTCAATTTGCACTGTGTAAAAATAGGCAGATTTTTGCCTCTACAACACTTTACCACACTTCATTAACAGCTCTGGATTCAACCACATAGTGCTTATGGAACGCGAGAGCCCAGAGTGAAAAGTGCCTCATTTTGACTGCCTTCTAAATTAAATGGAGATGTTTTATTCATTTATGGAGGATCCCCTGTGTTTGAAGCCCAGCAGGAAAACAAGAAAACGTGGGAGGTTTGCTTTCTGCCAGCTATCTAGCAGTGATTGACACACCCAGATAATACAGAATAAACCTTGCAAAACTTTCTCATACAGACACACTGGCCAATTTATTAGGTACACCAGAGTAACTGATCACAAAAACTGGACAATATAAGATGGAGAAATGTTGCCTGGTCATGTGAGTCTCCATTTGAGCTGCAATATTCAGATTCTAGACTCAGAATTTGGTAGAAACATGGATCCATCCTGACTTGGATCAACAGGTCAGGCTGCCGGTGTAATGGTGTAGGGGATATTTCATTGGCCCACTTTGGGCCCTTGCAGCTTGACATGGTTTACACATTACAATCTACCTATTGCTGACCACATTCATCCCCTTATGACCAGTGAATCAATCTTATGATGGCCACTTCCAGCAGGATAATGTGCCACAAAGCTCAGATCATCAGATTATCTTCGGCTGATTTCAGCAGTTCCTGGACTCCAACGGCCTCCACAGTCTCCATGTCTTATGGCGTGTTCAGACCAAAAGCAGCGAGACGCTCTCGCTGCTCAAAGTTGGACGCTGGATGCTCGTAAATCAGACGCTTGACATTTTAAATCAAAACGGTCTTGACGCTCCAAACGCTC
>JAVQJG010162064.1:0-37233 GCA_036024015.1 Craterocephalus amniculus
GGAGCGCCTCGGGATCCCCCCGGATGAGTTGGCTGATGTGGCCGTGGAGAGGGAAGTCTGGGCTTCCCTGCTTAGGCTGCTGCCCCCGCGACCCGACCCCGGATAAGCGGAAGAGGACAAAATAAAGCAGAAATTGATTTCAGTGTGCATCAAGCCGGTGCACATGCTCAGAAACAAGGAACCATGTTTCCATCACTCCCTCAAGATGTTCTCCATGACATGGGCCATGAGCTGATATTTTAAACTACCAGGGCATGCAACCCACATAAGGAATGTAGTTCACGTTATTCTAAAAGATGACAATTAAATTTGTGACCAAACATCAGAAACCCAGAGCATGCTTCACTTTGTTCGATGGGTTGTTCTTGTTCTCAAGAATTCTATGTGTTCTTATGAAGTGCCGTGTTACATGAATAGTGTTGCTGTTCCTGTTTGATGCATTTTATACGTTACCGACTGTCATCACATATAAGCAAATCTGTGAAACCAAACTTTCTTAAAAAGCATATTTGGCTTCACTGTTCCATAGAAGCAACAACAAAACCTGTTTGGCCGTTCACATGACTACCTGGAAATCAGTAGCAGTTAGCAAAGGCAAAGCATTACAAAACGGCACATTAGCAGTGGAGGCTTGGGCATACGGGTCGATATGAGAACCGGGTGAAAAAGTTGGATACTGTTGGTTGGTTTTCACACGGTCAACCAGGGGTGTAATGAGTGCCTGATAGTTGTTACTGCACAAATGTGACTTCATGCTCGGTGGCTGTAAAGAAAAGAGGCTCTCTTAAGTAAATAGTCAGTTTGATCACATTTTATAAAGATTTTATATGGGATCAATATACAACACCAGTCAAAGGTTTGGATGCACACCTACTCTGGCACATTTTAACTCTCAGTTGAACCCTTTCTGTATTGGATCCCATGTGGCTTTTGTTTGTCTAACAGTTTGATTTATTATTTTATCTGTCCTTTGTACACATGACCCACAAACAACAAAACAAACAAACAAACAAAAGGAGTCAGCTGTTCTAACTGGATCTAATGAGTACATAAAAGCAGCAATAATTTAAGCTTAAAACTAATCTGAAGGTACTTTTTAAGCTACAATCTGATTCAATTATAACCCAAGAACAAAACATTTCACAGAACGTCCCAGAAAAAAAACTCCAAATGATGCAGTAGCAACACCATTTTCTGACAATTTTCTTTTAAAGATTGAAAGATTTGACTTTAAATGCAGAGCAGACTAAACACATCAACACCAAGAACATAAACCGAGTTTGGCAAAAAAAGAAATAATGGTGGCTAAAATATTGCCACCAAAAATGTAAGAAAACACACACAGTGAGACGACAACAAAGCCCTGACATGCCATGGAGTGAAACCACAGGGGGGCTGTGACCAATTAAGTTTGGTAAATTACAGAAAAAAAAGTCTGGGTCTTATTCCAAATACTGTATTTGCAATAGGAACATCTAGCAGAAAGGCTTCTTCTTAAGCTTTGTTTCTACTACTGGATGTCTACTGGATTGTTAGTTCCTTTATTTTGTCTGATGTCTGTCTGTAAAGCAATCCTACATCACAATTCATCATCTTGTTGAGGAAGAAACAACGTCATCCGTACCCATTGTCAGCTAAAGCAATATCATATTTTACAAGACAATCAAAACTGTTTTGTATAAATCCTCCAAAAGAATTGACTAAAGAAAAATTGAGTAACTTCTTTGCAACACAGTGAAGAAAAGGTAAAGTGTGGCATAAGTAGATATGAAGACATTCAGGTAGTAGAATGCATCTGTGGAAAAATCCCTGAGTGCATGCACACACAAAATTACTTTTGATAAAAGTTACAACAAGGTACAAACACAACAACCCAAAAAACACAGCAAAGTCCAACGGTCACCCAGTGTCGCTGAGATAAGAGACTAAACACACAAACTGGTGAAGACATGGGAAGGCTGTGTCCATAAGCTCAAATTTAATTGAAACAATGTGATTGGATCATTTTAACACAACAACAAAAAGAAAACACACACTTAACCCCAATTTATTATTAACCTTTTACCATCACATCATGGCAAACTTTCAGAAAATTGTTGATGTTTGACTCAAGCCAGTAGCACCCAGTAATGTGTGACACCACACAGAGCAGACAGACGGATTGGTGATTGGCCAATGTCGCCATGTAACCAACTACTCTCTTATCACAGCAGACTGACAACAGTGATTTATGACTCGTATTTCCTTTCATTCAGCTCTTGGCTCTGAATTAAAATGTGCCGTTCCCTGCGTGTTTCTGTGTGTGTGTTTGTGCCTGTGTGTGCGTGTGTGTAAGGTATCTATGAATAAAGGACAGGGCGCAGGTCCTAAAAACTTGTGACTCTTTCTCTTTAATCACGGTGCAGTTGCAGGCAAATTGCTAGTTACTGTGAGAAAAGAAGCCAAAGCCTTTGACACGTGAGAAACACGACGGCCTTCCATCCTTCACTGTGTCACCGCTGATTAGCCGTCTGGCTCTGTTTTGACTATAAAACACCTGGTTTTTTATGCCAAGTGTCAGGTCCAGTCCTGAACTCCAGCCTGCTGCCTTCACCCCTGGAGCTTTTTTTCCCACTTCCCCCAATACTTTGTTTCATAAAATCCGTAAGGTTGAGTGTTCACTAACTGAGCAAATAGGTCTCTCCTATTCAAATATATGCTTAACCGAACAGGTGCAGCCAGTAACTGAAAAAGTCATCTTGAGCTATTGACGTCCAGTGTACATAGAAACCTCCATTAAAGACTAATTAATTTACACATGCAGACACCCTTTTCCGGCCCTCCAACGGTGCGATGCTATTGGTTAAGCCTGTGCTGAGCAGGAGAAGCAAAGATAAGCTTTTTCTGTTTATCATAAGTTTGCATCTTCCTTATGCTGTGGTTTTATTGATTTACTATTCAAATGAGACACCACGCCTGTTTCGACACAAACCAGAAACTGACTCCATGAAATTACACAGGGGTCGGTGATAACGTCTAAACATTTTTTACTCTTCCTGTTGATTCATGTAAATAAAAATAAACATTTAATGATTGTTGTTATTGTACCAGGATGCCAACTTCAAATCAGTTCATTTTATTTACATAGTGGCAATAATAAAGTCATCCAGAACATATAGTCGCATGCATATAATCTAATTAAATATAAAAATGATTAAATAAATTCATAATTTTCAAGAAATGTCTTTACACATCATAAAATGTTGCCTTGATAATGAAACCAAGAGATTGTTTCAAATCTTTCAAATTCAAGTCCTGCACATGCAGAGGGAGACAGTAGAGGGGAGAAATGGTTTGCAGGAAGAAACCTCCAGCAGAAACTCATGACGTCCCACAGACTGGACCCAGGTCTGGTGAGCGATAGCGGCCAATGTATAGTATCAATCAGTCCCTCTAGCAAGTTGCAATGTTGCGATTGCAACTGTCAACAAATATTCAGCCCAAAAAAAATATTAAAGGAATAAATCATGTTGTCCTGGTTATATGATTGGGATGGTTAAACTTTTATTGTATAATCACTTTGATTTTGTATTGATAGTTGTGATTGCAACTTCCTGGCGGGACTGATCATTGCCTCTGTCATGCAGGAACTGCTAACACACTCCAGCCTTCGTTTCATCCTTTTGGATCCACGCCACATGCACAATGAGGTAACGGTACCTGTGCATGGAAAGGTTAGAGATCTGCTGTCCGGTCTCCACGCAGTCTCAGGTGACGGTGCACATTTATGACGAGTCCCGCAAAAAGAGTGAAACAGGTGGATGCAATGGTTTCATTCTTCGGAGAGGACTATATCACGGAGTACATAGCCTCATCTGAAGTCGCAAGAAGCGCGTGCTTTTTGTTTACAATGATGTTGACTAAACATTTGAAATCGCTCTTAATCTCGTTTTAATTAGGATTGTTTTAATGGTCATAGTGGACATTACAGCCTTGTCTTGAGACCAAAATTAACTAGTAGGCTACAATAGTGTAGTATATTTTCCACCCGAGACATTGGCGCTGCTTCCCATCCCTAGTTCCTATATAACCTATTAGTATACTAACCTAGAGTTCCTATATAACCTATTAGTATACTAACTTAGGGTTCCTATATAACCTATTAATATACTAACCTAGAGTTCCTATATAACCTATTAGTGTACTAACCTAGGGTTCCTATATAACTTATTACCGTAGTATACTGACCCAGGGTTCTTATATAACCTATTTTTACACTAACATAGGGTTCCTATATAACCTATTAGTATACACTAACCTAAGGTTCCTGGACAACATATTAGTATATACTAACCTAGGGTTCTTATATAACCTATTAGTATACTAACCTAGGGTTCCTATATAACCTATCAAATAAAAAACACTGTTTCTATAAAATGAACACAAGATTACGCCAACCAAGTTTTATCAAACTTGGTAAGGAAGTACAGCGGGACAACTTCTTTTCTCAAACAACAGGACAAGTTACAAGAATCTGAAACTGCTCATGACTCAACAAAACTAAGGCCTGACTAAACTGATAAAAATCATGGGCAATAGATCTTTGTCTGAGCTCGTCTGAACCTGGGAAAGACACAGGGCTAAACAATCCAAATTCTGTTTTCAGCCAATCTGTTGAGGTACAACTCAATCTTTTTGAGTTTTATTTACCGTGTTCTATGTTCATGTCTCAGGAAGCAGCACTCACACATCCATGTCAGAGGTGACTTTCTGCCTATACGTCAACTCATACCATTCAAAATCAAGTCATCAGTCAGCAGATGAGGTGATGAGGGTAAAGAATCTGATCAAATGTTCCAGTCATTTGAAAACTATGTTGCTCATGCCTGTAGCTATGCATGAGGAAATTCTGTCATATGCTTGAAGTACACGTTTTGATGATGATCTCACTTCCAGCCTAAATACAGTGTGACTTGCCCATTTGCATGCCCATGCAGTTCACCTCATTTTTTCACATTTGATTCAAACAATTCCACTTCAATGAGAACACAGCTTTACTCACCTTCTTATGTCAATAAAGCCAAGAACTTCAATCACTGAAGAACACTGAAAAAGCCAAAATCTGACCTACACCCATCTCCTGTTCACACTAAAGTCGACCACGAGTATGACAAACATAAAAATGTATATTTTTTGCAGATATATTCTACACTGAACTTGTTTTTTTATGTAGAGCATGAAAAGCACTATATAAATAAAATCTGATTTGGTTTACAGATAAAAAGGTTCATCAAAGAATACCACAATAAATACTGCATCTGCCAGGTCAGACAGCTAGAAACCATTTAAATGACAGCGAGAGCTTTAAAACACTCAAGATATGATAATCAAGTCACAGACTGGGAAACGTGAGATAACAGCCTCATACTCAGCAGTATGACAAATATTTGTGACACTAAATTTAACCAACAGTGAAACTACTGCTACCACATGTAAGTAATATCTTTAACTTTTGGTAATATTTAATCTTGCAAGTCATATTACTTCATACCAATTTCCCGCATAGCCCATTGATATGCATCTATGATTGTCTTGAGAGGTTCCTGGAAAAGACATAGTAATCTGATACCAGCAGAATGGTGAGCAGTCATAACTATTGCTCAGTTGGTATCCTCATTTAAAACAGATGCTATGTAAACTCCACACTTGGCAGAAAATTTAGATTTGTAACATCCTCTGATCATCATTTTTGACAGTGAGCTTGTACAACATCCTACACTAAATGATAACAATTATATTTCATTCTCCTGTTCAAAAATCATTGAAAAGCTTGAACACAACTATTTATCAAAAAAAAAAGCGTTCACAAGGGTGAAAGAGACACAACCCTCCGAATGTATGGCATTATTCTAACTACTGTGTCTGAATGTCGTTACTTATTAAACTGTTTAATGAGGAACTGGGCAAAGTGGAGGCATTCCAGTTTAAGTTTTTGCTGACTTTATCAATGAGAAAAGCAAGACTATTTATTAATTGATGGAAATGGTGACAGAAATGTGTATCTACTATTGAAAAACTTAATCAGAGGGCAAACTAAGATCATGTGAAATAATTACAATAATGGATCATGCCACCACAGAGAGAAGTTTTCTCTCAGTTCAAAGCCTCAAGAGGATTTTTATTATATTATGTTAATAAGCAAAGCCGCTCTGCAGACAACCAGTGGTGTCTGCACGTTAGCTCATGATGAAAAATATTTACTGAATTTGTTTTAAAAAGGAGAAAGAGAAGAAAATGTGCAACTGCACAAAACATAATTGGCTGATGGATGATTAATTATTCAGCAGACCAAACAAGACAGAGATCCTCATCCAGTGAATTAATACAGCATCTATGAGCAGCTATAGGATACCCATCTACTCCATCCATAGTAACTGTAGGCAAGGTGAGATTCACTTTCTTTGTCTCCAGGGTATTAGCCTGCCTTTATGTGGGCTCAGACTCTCTCTATAAACAATACAGACGGCGCACTGCTGCAGTCCACACCCTGTTATCAGATCACACCCATTAGCTAACTGCATTAACGTCTTTTGATGGTTCACATACACAAAGTGCATCTTGCCGTCCTGCTGAGCATGGCGCTTCTCCAGACTGAGTGAGGGGGAAAAGCATGAGTATTATCTAAACTGTACAACATTATAGGTAAAAAAAAACAACTGACAGCATTACCAAACAAATATAGGCAGCCATGCAAGCAATCCTAAAGAGCTTCAAGCTAGTACGCAAGTATGCTAGCAGCTCTAAAAAGCTAGAGCAGGGGTTTGAGCTAAATGATCACATCCTAATAAATGTTTAAGCTAATAACACTTAACATTCTCAGTGCGTCACAAATAGCTTCAAGGCATTTGGTCATAAATGTAAGAAGACAAAACACTTTCAGTTTGGACCAGATAAGGTTTGATGGGAGGTAGGCTCCGAGTGATCGTAGTTCAGCACAACAGAGTCATTTTATTTCAGTTGGATTGTTTTATCTTCTGTGGTACACAAATCTCTGCATAACATTTACTCAGAAATACATCAGATAGCCTTTCCTAACGGCATGCTGCATGTATTTTTTACATACAGGATGAGCTGCTCGGGGGTCTGAGCATAACGCTGGGGACCTTTTGCACCATCTGTAGGTTGAGGGAATTATTGTAATGGACTTCGACATCTTGTTTAGTACGAAATACAAAAGTACTCAGCTGCCACCTCAACTGTTAGGGAACAACTCTACTTAGGGTGTAAGCATTTTTCATGAACTACAACTATTAGTCACTCTGGAGCTTGGAATCAATATGGTGAACACACAAACACACTCCAGTGGAGGAGGTCGTCTACTTTCATTCATGAATAATGAATGAGACTTTGCTGATGCCTTACGGCTAAAGACCAGCTGACTCCTACAACGACAAGACGGCACATAGTTGTGTTTAAGTGTGAATGTGGCGCAAATTAGAGGCAAATTTTAGAAATATCCAATGAATGATGACAGAAAACGTAACATGTTTGTATTGAGCAGTTTGGAGCAAAGAATAGCGTCTTTAGAAAGTGGTGCTATGGTGGGTTCAGTCCGGTGCAGAACAGAAATGCTATAGCTTCGTGTATTGATAATTGAATAAGACATCTGAGTTTAAAGGTTGCTCCCTGAGAATTTATTGAGAAATGGTGCATCCGTACCTGAAAGAAAAACCCACAATAGTCACCAAAACAAACCTGAAACTGAGCTTTCAGCTGTGCGTGTTCAGTGCTATACACATCATGATACCAGACAGCACAGTGACTTTTCATCCTATAAAATAGGCAAACTGACTCATTACAAGTTTAAAGAGACTAATTACATCATGACCACCACTTTTTACAGGCTACTTTCATTAGTATGCTTCTTAATATGATTCTGTTGAGCCACCACTTGAAAAAAGTGTTAACTTGCATCCAATTTTTATCATTTTTGTCAGTTTCAGGTTATTCTCCTGAGACCCCAGGTTTACTTTGACTTACGTAACAGATTTCTTCTAGCTGTTGGGGTTAGGAGGAACTAATAAATATAAATTTATATGATTTTGGATTATCTTTATTTTCATTTGTATACATATTTTATCACATATGATGTAGATTTAAAAATATTAATTTATTTTTTTTTAAAATCTCTTCTGACACCACCAAACTGCAATTTAGGCGTTTTAAACACAGAATTTAGTAGCCTAATTTGGGCAGAAGACCAAATATGTGATGTCCCCGTTTGAGGTCGCTACATCTCAGTAGGATTCATTGACATTTGAAGACTTTTCTTTCTTCATCAGAACAATAACAAACATTTGAATTTTGTCCACATGAACACTCCACCTTTCAAGTTCAAAAGCAGGTTTGAAAATGGCAGCATCCCACAGCAAAGACTCAGAAAATAAGCAAACATTACGTTTTCATTATTGCACCTAAAGAGAAGAAAACTAGCAAGCAAAGATGATGACCTAAGAGGCACGATACAATAATTGTTTGAGTTATTTTGTATCCCACACTGTAAATAGTGAACAGATTTGAGGAAGTGCTCTAGCTTTGTAGCAAACAGCCATCTGACAGCAACTGCTGACTCACCTGCTAGCTTAGCACTAGCAATCACAAACAAGTGAGTCAACGCTGGGTGTTCAATAGCTTCGGACTGCACACCACTTGTATTGTTTCAGGACAGGTGTTTCAGGAAAGTTATGGTAGCTCTACTTAGCTGCAATATAAAATTACAAGCTGCACTTTCTTCCCAACCTAAGAAGACATAAGCAGAGGATTGTCTTGTTTTTCTTCTGTTTCCTCTCTTCATCTGATAACGTTTCTTTGCTGAATCCGCCAATGAGCGCGTTCAATATGGCCAGTTTGTTTACATCCACTTGCAAGCGTGTCACACATGTCCTAAACGAACGTCAACACGGATGTGTCCTGGATGAAAACGGTTTTTAGTGCAGTTTCTCAGCAGCCAGGAGCAACTTTGCTGTGATGGATCCAGAAATCACATAATAAAAGCACAGTTATAAGATCTAGAAGTTAAATAATGGTCATATACGCATTATAAGTATCATGTTTTTTTAAACCATATATGCTACTTTCCTCCTTCATCAAAATTTCCCTAACATATCTTATATCAGTGAAACACTTTTTCAGTGTGAAAACCTCAGTATCTAAAATGGTATCTAATAATCTGACTCCCTCTGTTTCCCAGCCCCAAGAGCTTTAATAAGCAATAAACAACATTTCTGCTTTGCCTCTATTCCAAATCAATATGTCTCACTGTAGAATATTTCCAACAAAATTTTTAGGAAATGAAAAGGGACAGACCAGAGTTTGGAATCAGTAGAAAGCATTTGAGGATGAACACATGGATGGACTTGAGCCGATTTAATGCAAATGATTTTCTCTTTTGCATTAACCCCATCCCACCTGCAAGCTAGTTCAGGCTGTACTGCCTCATGTGATCTTCCTCAAACATTCATGCTGCCCATCAAACACACCCTTCTAATCTGGGAGGTCTATTTAGACTACACACTTCATCCTTTGCCGTTTGCTTTATGCTTGCTGCCATGTTCACTGCATGATGCCTGGTTTTATTACAAACCCCTCGGCCACGCCAGCACCCACCTGTAGCCTCTGGTTAAAAGAGAAAATTTTCTTTCACTCCACCATTCAACTGATTAAAGAACATGCATGCACAAGGACCGATGGAATCACAGCCTTTACTACCAGTGCTTGCCACTAGTGCACAAAACAAACCTGCATCTTAAAATAGTTGCAAATGCGAACAAAGAAACCTAAAATACACAGACATTCGGAAGGATTTATTTCAACAGTGAGATTCCAACACATGCAAAACAGAGTTGGGGGGAGGTTTTTTGTAGTACTAAAAAAAAAATCTGTGTACCATTTGAAATAAATAAATAAATATAACAAGGAAAGTCAGAAAGTTGTCATTTGCAGATCCAGTCAGATTCAAGGCAGTTTGGTTCACTTTAGAGGCAAAACCTAAAGTTTCACCTTCTCTGTGGTTCTCAGAGCGTCAGCTTCCTGCAGGCCAACAAGTACCGTGCACAAATCTGCAAGCTCTCTCTATCCATTTTTAAAGTAATCCCCTCTGCATCTGACCCGCGTGGGAGCAGCCGCAGATAATCCTCAAACTGTTGGACAGCCGTCGTGTGACAAACATGCAGAACAGCCTGATCTGAGTGACAGTGATGCAACACCAGAGAGAAGAAGCTCAGACTGAAATTCAAACAAGCCTTTCAAATCCATGGTTTAATGCCTCATTATGCCGCATGGCAGCGTGAATGACTCAGTAACAAGAGACAGCAGGCCACCATTTGTTCAGGGAAGCTCATGATTTTCGGGACAATGACAGACAGAGGTTCTGTGGTCATATGCAGACTCCACGGTTATCTGAGAGCACACAAGGTTTCCCAAACCATTGTCGGGACAAGTACAGTCATCATCTTTCATATGCACCAGCAGATTGTTTCTAATGCAGCAGCCGGGGCGTGTTTTGTTCACTCTGGCAGTTTAGCGAGAACCGATGATCGATAAATAATGAGCTAATGAGCCAACTCAAAATTTCTGTAAATCTATGTTTATGGAAAGTGTTGAAAGGGGTACAAATGTCACACCATCTGTGCTTACATATAAATATACACCCTATACAATAAACTGCTGGCAAAAGCATAAGGAAGTATGTCAAAGTCAAACAACTGTCCCACAAAAAGAAAAAAGTGAGTCTGTAAAGCCTCTGAAAAGAGGAACAAGACCATTTTCACATCAAATAATTATAAAATTATCTATAACCTTTGCTCAGATCAATAAGCACTGAAGTGTTTGACCAGGCTGTGGCAGCTGATAGCTCCAAACAGATGTTGCTGACTCACAGACTTTACTGATTTTGCCGTGTCTTAGATCAAATAATCCATGCAAAAGTCCCGACAGAGACAAAATGACGCAATGCTGTTTGATGAGGGTCGGATGCCTCTGGGGGATTTTTTCTGGAGGCATAGTCATGTATGAAGCATTATTTACTGGCAACAATTAGATTCTCCACCTGAAGGCACAAAGTCTGCTTCACGATGGCAAAGCTACAGATGAGATGTGTGATGACCTCATTCAGCTTCTAATTAAATCAGTGATGTCATCTACAATGAGGAAAGGAGAAATGCATGCATGCATTAAAAACATCCTGCCTTTTAACTGGTTAAAGAACCTGCTAATTCACACAAAAGCATCTGGCTTTTGTGCAGAAAGTATTTGGTTTAATAAAGTACTCGGTCCCACATGAAATGGATACAGAAGTCGCAGATTATTATTTTATCAGCTACAGCTCTGATTGATACAGATACAGCAATGGGAAATAACCGCCGGTCGAATACAGTTCACTATTTCTTTACAGAGATCCATGTTTACTGTAACCGACTCAACAACACGATGAAGAGACTAACTAGACGTTCCTTTTCACTAATGTTAAAGCTGTTATGTGAATGTTTTGTTTCACATTTACGTATTTATGATGTCCTGGAAGCCTCTTGCTGGCAGCGTACTAGATGTAAAACTATATTTCAAATATAGTAAATGCATTGAAACTGGGTCCTTGTGAAAAAACATCTTTATGAATAAAAAGAAATGTCCAGCATGGGAAAAAACAAAGTGTCTTGGGCACGTTGGTGTTACAGATGAATTTCCAGTGAATGAAAAGTCAGCTAAAAAAATGTTCACAGGAACCAGAACTGGAAATAAAAACATCCGTGTTTGTGACATCTGTGATTTCATCATGGCTTGCAGACTCCTGCCGGTATTACCGATTTACTGTTGTTTCAGGTAAACAGAAATGAACTTTTAGGAACTTACACTGATTGGGATGAAGTGGTGTGAAACTAGCTGAGATTTTTCCCACTCAGTGAGATATTCGGTTGAAATGTCGCATTGTCACTGGGTTTGTGGTTGTGACTGCACAAAAATACTATTACAGCCCCCTAGTAAGCAGATTTAAACTGTTTTAGCGAGTCTATCTGCAGGTCAAAAACCCTCTTTAAACTCACTACTTTCAGTATAGAAATTTAAAACATTAGCTGCATGTTTACTAGCTTCTGATGCTTAAAGATTCCCTGTGTTTTTAGCTGGTTTTAGACTGAATAGGATATATAGAAATGTAAGGAAGATCCCACATTAATCAGATACAAACTGCTTCATATTGAAATCGGTTTCTGTAGTGCAGCCAAAACCACTGATCTGTTGATTGTAAAACAGCCCGTAGAACATCCCTCCATAATTACAGGCAGCTTCAGTATTGGTTGAGATCATTTCAGTCAGATCAAAGTGAACAACCAGTCAATGACTGACAACCAAGGAGTTATGCCGTTACCATGGATACAAATAACATACAGATGGCTAATCAAAACTTGTCTTATCAGTGTCTTATCAATCTTGTGGTAAATGTGCCAGACAGTAAAAACAGACTAAGATCTTCATCCGTAAACACAATCAGTCTGACCTAGTTCCAGTTGGTTTCCTCACCTTGGTGTGGATTTACACCTAATAAACCATCAAAATGCCACAAACTTGACACATTTAGCAGCTGAAACACAGCCAAGTGCAGCTGGTCGCATCTTATCTAAGCTTCAGGAACAGTTCATTCCTCCATCAGAAAGAAATCTGGAAGGACTCAGATTCTTTATAACATGTAGTTTACTCTCTCTGTTTCATAGACTGCATTGATGGTTGTAGAATGTGGAGGAATTTCTAATCAATTTTCCCCTTCCTGTATTAATTCCTATTACTTTTAATGACAGCTAGAGAAAATGGCAGCCTTCTGATGAGCTACATGCCGCAGTGTTTGTCTTAAACACAGCTTAAACCTGTGGTTCAGTTTGCAGGCGTTTATTTCATAACAGCAGCTTAACAGCCGCATATTCCTGTGAAAGGAGGCTCTGCCGCTCAAAGCATCAGGTTCCACAGATTTTTAGCCGGAAATCACACCGTCAAGTTCAAAAGTAGGACTTTGACACTGGTGTGCAGACTGAGAAACCTGGATGCATGAGATGATGACAGATAAGAGCTTCGCCGTTTTCCTTGGAAGGAATCCAGAAAAATAAAACAGAGCGACGGCCTGTAGAGAAGCAAGCGTCTGCATAGCAAACTGAACTAGTCACAGTTTGGACGGAGAGTGGGAATCTCAGGCATGTGTTAATAGTGTGTGTGATGGCACGCCAGGAATACAGGTTTGTGTTTTACAGCCCCGCATGAAAGTGTGTGGCGCTCAAGCAGAGGTGAGTACAGAGTCTTTAAATTCCACAAACTCATTAAAAACTTTCCAGGACTGCTGAAATGTGTTTTATTTTTAACTATTGCACCACAAGAGGCAAGGTTTTCCCTTAGTTGTTGCGCACACCTGAGGATGTGAAGCAAACTCATCAGTCTAATGCGTATTTTGCAAGGAATTTGCCACTCGGGTAGATGACAGTGCAGCCATGACTCACACCAACACACAGAGTTAAGACTTCTACTGTGTCATTTTTTAATACCTCATAAAGCTCAAATATATTTGGGTCTGTGAAAGAAAAACTAGGGGGAAGTCGGGTTTTATGACCATTTTCCTTGTTGAGGGAATGAAAGAGAATTTGCATCAAACCACCACAGAGCAGAAGGGTAGTAACTGACCTTGATGTTTATCTCATGAGCTATGTTAAAAGAGACGAGGGCCATATCTGAGGTATTTCTGAATGGCTAACTTTTATGAGGATGTTAGCTTAGCCTGACGAGTGGAAGGAAACGGGATGACTTTTCATAACAATACGCATAATGACATTTGATACGCCAAGAGCCTCGCTGAATTAAACATCAAGGACAGTTTGTGCTTCGTTCACTCCATCATCAGTGTTTACCGAGATATTTCACAATCACACATAATCAAACAGAGGGGAAAAAAATTTTTCAAGCCCCATATTTTCTTCTTCTTCCACTGGTTTTGAATTAAATTATTTACTAATGTTAATCCAGACCCCAAATAACAGAATTAATAAGCCATGTGAATCACTTGATTGAAATCATGAGAATCTTTATTATCTGAGTGCAAGTCCAAGTCAAAAAGTGCCCTGTTGGGTCAAACTTTTCATCTTTTGAAATGGATTTGAGGCATCTGACATTTATTTGTATAAATAGTGAATGGCCAAAAACACAAAGGCGCTGTTCGACATTTTAATTCAGTCTGTTGCATCTCAGTGATTAACCTGCTGTAAAAAAGACGATGTGTGACTTTTAGTGCTCTGACTGCAGGTCAGACATGAACATTAAAATCAAAGTTGGTGCTTAAACAACAGCTGAGAGATCACTAACCAGCACATCAACAAAATGTCATACCCTTACACTACCAGAGTCTATAAGCAGCAATGATTTGTCGGCCCATCCAACCCCAGTGCGTGCCCCCGTCCCTGGCCCTGTGAGAGTGATGTGCATTGCCACGCTACAAGTGCTGGCACAAGTCCTAAATTCATCCTACGGCTCCACGTGGTCGGCATTAGACCCGGGTCATTACACACCAAGCTTTCAAACTCGCTTTCCTTTTGTCTTTACTTTGTTTACGTTCAGAAAGAAATCAGTAAAACAATGGATTTGAACCATCTGCTGAGCTGGAGGCCAAACACAGTTCAGTAACCCACAGAGCAAATGTAACTGTGGGTAATGAGCATTTGTACAAGTGCAGATGGGATTAAGCACAGCAACGGTTCAGTATATTATGTCCATAATGTGGCATCCGTTTCTCCATCAATAAAACCAACTTTGCTGTGTTTTGGACTGAACAAAGCAGAGCAAATGCAGTTCAGATTCGGCAAACTGATCTAGAAAGAAAAGCAAAGCTGCGTCCTCACATTTAAGGATGTGGAACCAGTTTTTCTTCTTGATCCATCAGAGGGCTTCTCCATGAACTCACCACTTCATTTCTAACATTTCCACGCATGCAGACAAGTTAACCTGCCATATCTTTTCTCCCCCCCCTCTGATTAAACTTAGTGGCCTCTGCAACTGCACACAAGGAAACTATGTGCATTTGCCTCCAATCAACATCAAGAACAGAATAAGTTAATGATGTCAATCCATAAAAAAATGTTTTCCAAATCATGTCAACATTTGTTGTTTCCAGGTTTGTGCCATTTTTTCCCCACAGGATTAGAAATGTTGAGTGGACCTGACAGAAGCAGCTGTCCACTTCTGCATCCGACCATGACACTGTGAGAGCGGGGCACATCCAGCCGGACTGGCCGGGCTGTGTGTCCGCCCTGGGGAGGCTGAGAGCCACATGGCAGAGGTGCATGTCACAGCCACGCTGCAAATCCACAAATAACCCCGCGCGACTCCCAACCTGCACCGAGCCTTTACCGACACGGTTAATAAACAATCCTGAAAGC
This sequence comes from Craterocephalus amniculus, assembly GCA_036024015.1. Taxonomy (NCBI): domain Eukaryota; kingdom Metazoa; phylum Chordata; class Actinopteri; order Atheriniformes; family Atherinidae; genus Craterocephalus; species Craterocephalus amniculus. The sequence goes on from JAVQJG010162064.1 coordinate 15,441, forward strand.
AAAGCTCCGGCAAAAGTAACAACTCACCTTTGAGACGGTCATGTGGCGCGCGGGGTGCGGCGGCAGGTGGTGGTTTTCCCTGGAAGAGGAGTCGCCGCGGCGGCTGTGGCGCTGCTGCTGCTGCTGGGTGTGTGTGTGTTTGTGTGTGCGTAGAGCCGTCGCCTGTGCAGGGACGAGTCGTGTTATATCACCGGTAGTAGTTGAATAGTGGTCACTGTAAAAGTCATGATGCCCGGCTTAACCTTGAGAGAACCAGAAGTCTGGAGGGAAAAACACAGAAAGTCACAGGAAGGACGATTCCCTCCCCAACCAACCTGCACAAAAATAAATCAGGAGCCGGAGGTAGGAAGAGGAGGAGGAAGGTGGGTGTGCAGAGATGAGAGCAGAGGATGGAAGAGGAGGGAGGAGCGAGGCAATCAGGTCGATTTTACGCATGTGGCATCAGTGTGAAGCGCCTAAAATAAACCCACTTTACAGCGCTGCGAGTAAAATAAAAAGAATACACAACCCGGAGCCACGCCGCGAGTGGGTCAGACACGAGATAACACCAGCTAGCTGTCTACAATGATGGCACCTTTTAGTTTTACTCTACGAAACTCATCTCCGGTTTTTTTTTTTCAAAGATTCGACTCTTTGGCTCCTAAAAATCTCTTTATTTAATATTTTCAGAGCTTTTCTATTTTAACCTTGTTTTGTAATCATGAATGGTTTGTGTTGGTAAGAAGTTTTTTTTTTTAATTTAGTGTGGCAATAAAAACCATGTTTTTGTGCATTTTATAGATTAATTATAAATAAAACGCAAATATGGAATTGACATTGCTTCGAAATACAAAATACGGCGTTTTTTGCATCATTTCAGGGGGTCGCCAGATAGGCCCTAATTGTGAAGAATATAACCTGCATTTATTAAATAAGTGTGGGATTTTTTATCATGGCTGTCAAAATGTAACCATTAATGAAGGGATAAATCTAAATTTAATACCCTTATTCTCTAACACATTAATGCATAAATCCACATTTATCTTCCTTATTTATGAAAACAGACCTGCACGATGTCCTGTCTGATAAAAAACTGATAATGTCATCGGGGGTTGTGGCTCAAAAAGTTTGGGAACCTGTGGTCTAGGCACAGCCACACTCACTGTCCCATTCCTACTTAAAAAAAAGAGAGAGAGAGAGAGAAGATTGGTCTCATGGTTTGCCTATCCAGATCAGTGGTGTATTCCAGGGTGTACTCGGGTATACCCACTTATCGTTCAGTCAGCATTGGGTATTCCCACTTCTAAACCCCTGTAATGGCACCATACTTTTATCAGCCAACCTAATTTTCCATTTTTTCCCTCAAGGATAGTGAAGCCAGACCCGGCCTACTCTGCCTTTAAATGGCTAGTTCATAGGCTACTGTCTTCACTGGTTAAACTGGTTAACTTTAAATGAGGCAGGAGGACAAGTCAGTCAAACAGAGGCAGAGTTAGGCGAATATCCTGTTACAACTTCAGATGAAGACGTCAAAAAAGGAAAGACTATCAAAAACTCTGATTCTGGCCGCTCTGAAGACCTGTTCTCCACGTTCAGAAAAGACGTCTTTATAACGTTTTCTGGACCACTTCTTGTGCAGCTGGAAGTAAGTGGCAGCCATGATAAATAATCCACACTTATTACCTTATTAAGCTCATCTACCTACTGCAAGGTATTTATTCCCGTTTACCCATACAGTTTTTATTCAAAATATCCAGTTATGGTAGCAAACAGTAGCCTACTTTTTCTCATTAATTACTCACAGACCATCAGACCATATGAAGAGCAATGTCGACTTCAGTATCTTGCCCATGGTCAGTTTAACAACAGAAAGCACTGGGATCAAACCGGCTTGGACCTGTTTGGGAGACATGCATTTTTTTCCATTTCATTTAATTTCTTTTCTTTTCTTTTCTTTTCTTATCACCTGTGCGAAGGGATATATCTTCATCGTCACCTTTATCTTCGCTGTCAGTGCATGATGCGCTGGGATATCATCCAAACGCCATCAATCATCAATAGTGGATGGCACCCGGTTCGATTCCAGGACGGCACGTCACGTAAGTGATCAGCAGACATGACAAATGGATCCATCTCCTTGGCCGCTTAAAAGGAGCCCTCTGATTGGTCGTTTGAATGGAGCCATCTGATTGGCTGCTGAAAAGGAGCCCTCCGATTGGCTGCTGAAACTGAGCCATCAGATTGGCCGTTTGAAAGGAGCCCTCTGATTGGCCGTTTGAAAGGAGCCCTGTGATTAGCAGTTTGAAAGGACTCATCTGATTGGCCGCTTGATTGGCTGCTGAAACTGAGCCATCTGATTGGCCGCTTGAAAGGAGCCCTTTGATTGCCGGCTGTAACGGAGCCATCTGATTGGCCGCTTGAAAGGAGCCCTCTGATTTGTCGTTTAAAAGGAGCCCTCTGATTGGCCGCTTGAAAGGAGCAATCTGATTGGCCGTTTGAAATGAGCCCTCTGATGGGCTGCTGAAACGGAAACATCTGATTGGCCACTTGAAAGGAGCCCTCTGATTGGCCGTTGAAACGGAGGCATTTGATTGGCCGTTTAAACGAAGATTCAGTGAAAAGGCCCATCAGATTTATTACTGTGACCGTGAACCCTGTATAAATTCAGTATATGTACAAATACACTCAAGAGGCACTGTGTTCAGAGCAGCAGCTACACCAGAATATTGAATCCAATCTAAAAGCTCTCCTATAAAAATATACTTTTAACTGGATCTACTTCTGTTTTTAATTGGGCTCTCTTTGGATTAAAAAAAAACAAAACAAGCAAATGCAGAGGCATCAAATAAGCTAGGATAGACATACAAGAGGATAAGATCATGTTTTTTTTAAGCTGTATATGATCGGTCTTTTTCCAAATTACTGTAAAAGCTAAATAAAAAGATACTATGAGAGCAAAGATATTATCACAGCCTCACTCCCTCCTTCTCTCTTCCAGCGAGATAGAACGACAAACCCTTCCCACTGGATTCCAGATTCCTTTGCTCTATTAGTCCATGCAATGGCACCTGTGGAGAATGACAATGCCTTATACAAGAGTGAACCTGGACCATATGCAGTTTGTAAATGCTTGTAAGAGTTGGATAAATTCTTCATTAGTCATGGCCCTTTTTATCATGTTATGTTCTGTGCTGACATACAAAAGAATTACAGGAAGCAACCTTTACTAATTTAGCTTCCCGTCTACAGAGGTGACATGACTAGACATGATTTATCCTCCATGTAACACTAGATAAGAACACATTTGACAGAGTATTTAAACAATCATCTTATACTTGATCTTCAGCTATAAAAGAACATTTCTGTCACTGCAGCTCAGTTGACGAGATTAGACTTTTGGAATCTGATCCCAAGCCTGTGTTGTTGTTTTTTTTAAATAACAAAGAGTGGAAAAGAGCTGACATGGTCCATTATCCAGACAAAGTTATGTTTCAGCTCATTTTCATTGCTGGTGGCGGATGTTTAATGTTCAGGGGTGAGGTTGATGTCGGTCCAGCATCACAGCGCAGAGGTGTAGCTGTACACTAACTGCATGATGTATGCCGATGCAGCTTTGTTTAATGCTCATTATCACTTAACAGCTGCTGCCTTCTGATTTACAACTGTGTCCAAAATGTGGTGAAAATTATTAATCTTCGTGTTTAACAAACAAACAGTCAAGTGTAAAACAAACCTTAACTCTGGCAGACCTGTTTGAGACAAATGACTTTCTACGCAGGTCAAATGTCCTATATCTCAGGATGTTCATCGCCCCCCCGTGACAAAACACAGCTATTACAACTACATTAATAATAAAAAATGAAAAAAATAATAAAATTTTTAAAAAAAAGAGTTTTTTCCCACAAGGCTGACACAATCTGGAGCTATATCAGAGGAAAAAGGGTTTTTTAAGTCATCTGTGTTAGGTGAGGTTTAAACAAAAAGTGGAGAAGATATTAACTTCATGCCTTGATTGTTTCAGAGAAATGCATTCACAATCAACTCACTGAGAATTAGCTCAGATAAAAGTTGATTAGTGATGAATGCAGCCTTTATCATGGATCCACTCATCAAGCGTCATACACATCAAACCTAATAATTAGCTCTAATCTGTGTTGTGTATAAACCTACATTAGTTAGGTTTATGAAGAAATAGTCTACATACATTAAACATAATTCATAGCCTTTGATTTGCTGAACAAATGTTAAACTGCTAAAGACACAAACTTCATCATTTTCTTTCCTTCAGTTCTTATTGAAATGAATGTTATGTTAGTGTGTAACTGAGAACAAGGGGAAATTAAATCAAGAATTTTTTTAAATCCACACTTTTCATTTTCCAGGTTTGTTTTATTAAAACAGGATTTTTTTAATGTTGGAGCTTTTTAAGGCAAATGTAACTTTATGCTCACTTTCCCAATGACAAAGAGCCCAACAGCCCAAATATCCCATATGGCCAAATACAAAATCCAAGAAGGATTTACAGAAAAAGCTGAGTTCTTTTTTAATCTCAACAGACTGTCTCCTTTAAAAAAAGAAAAAAATAAAAGCATAAATAGAAACATCACCTGAATGTGTATGTGTGTGTGGTGGGTTTATTGTTTTTCCTTTAAGAGTGTCACTTCAAGACCACATTTAAGTCAAACTTCAAAAGAGAGTAAAGTGAGTAAGCTGCACTTGAACTAACCACAGGAGCTTTTGACACTAACACATACTGATTGCACTTTTTAGCAGTCTCACTATAAGACAGGGCATGGGCACCTTCAGCAAAGCAAGTGTAGTTTAACCCTCTATACAGAATTTTCTTACTGGTAGCACATTCCTTTAAAATGGGCTGCTACACACCACTGGTATTGTAGTGGAAGTCTTCAGACATTCAAATGAAGTCTATAATCTGAGACAGACAAACAAAAAGTCGCTGATAATTTAGTAAAATTTAATATAACTACAATTATTCCTCCATACGGCATACAGATAGATTCTTTATTCGTTTCAAGGTGGATCTTAAATTGATAAGTTATTCAGTATCATACAGAAGCTAGATGCCAGTACTGGACAAAAAGTTGCAAAAATATGTCATTTTTTTTGTCTTTACATGTTTTCCATCAGTGTTTTGCAGCATATTGCAGAGCAGTTGGGTTGAGCCGTCAGGAAAGGGAATGAAACAACTGAGTGTTAAATACTATAACACCGACCTCACACTGACTGAAGGCAGACAGATCCGGAGTAAAGCACAGTGATATGTTGGAGGCCATCCTAATGCTGCAGGTGCATCTGGACAGGAGTAGCATGTTGATGGTCTCACTTCCATCACTTCTCTTCATTGCTGAATTATCTTGCTTTTTAAAAGCCTCCTCTACATTTTCCACATGACTTGTGCGTTAAAACTTGCCTAGCTTTTCTGTGAATACAACCTATATTATGGTTCATTACTATAAACACATGTCTGGTAAAAATCCATCACAATCTGATGGAAAACTGAGCAGAGATGAATGCACTGACAAGCTGTCACTGAAAACTAACTGTTGGAAACAAGAACTTCAACTTGAACAAAAAAAAAGGTCCAAAAAACCTAAACATGCACATATGAAGTGACGGGGTGAATGAAATGCAGACAGCGTGGCAGCTGGGTGGAGAAACTGCACTGATGTACACCAGTCCTGTTCTGCAGTTTCCCAGGTTTGTTTCTGCAGTCTTTTCTTGCCTCCTGGCAGACAAATTCACATACTTCCCGCTTTTCTCGTCAGTGTTTTTCCTCTAGTCCTCATCTTCATCCTCATCATCGTCGTCCGTCTGGTCCCTGGCATCCATGTCGTCTTCATCTTCCACCTGTAAGGAAAGTGCCACAGTCTAACTAGCGCAAACAGACGAAACAGAGTTGAGTGCTGTAGACATAAAACATGCTTCTGCAGCTACTCCTCTACACATCTGGGTAACTGAGGTTTATCCCTGAATGTACTGAGAGTTAACGCTTTCCTCACCGTCTCTCCCAGGTCTTTGAGTCTCTGTTTGAGGCTGTGAATCTTCTGGTCCTGGTCTGCCAGCAGCATCAGCAGGTCGTCCTGCTCCTTCTTGGACTCTTGGACCTCAGTTTGCAGTTTTGCCTTCTCCGTCTGCAGGATGGCCACTGTGCTTGTGGCCGAAGCCAGCTGCTGCTCCAGCTCTACCCTGCTCCCCTGCAGCACCGAGGACAAGAAAGAAATATTGTGAGGAATCATAAACCATTCCTAGATACAAATGATAACCCTGGAAAACTCCACAATTACAGATTTATCCCACCCAGCTGATGTAAAAATGTAGGTAACCGGGCATAAAGGCGAATGAGCTGATACCTTTAGTCTCTCCATCTCAGACGTCTGTGCCACTAGTCTGCTCTCAAGATCTGCCATCTTGTTAACGTCCATCGAGTTGTCACTGGTAGGCTCTGTTCCAGATGACTGAAAGAAACCAAAAAGACGTTAATCAGTTAAAGTAACCACAGACACAAATCTGTCAAACTGGTGTCATGTTTCGTGAATTTTTACCCCAGCTTCAACTCTTTGGAGCAGCTCCTGTTTCTCTGCCTTAAGCTGGATGATTTCTGATGACTGGGACTGAAGCTGGCTCTTTAAAGCCTCCAGTTCCTGCAACCCATCACAAATACAAACACATATTAATCACTTCAAGGTTTTACATTCAAACCTAAAAGGAATATACATTTTTCTTATTTAAAAAGGATTATATTTTTATGTCAAATTATGGAAGATCATTCAATTTATCACTGTGCTTCATTAAAATCTAAAACTAGCGAGACGTAGAGCCAAAACACAGCACTGTCCCATATATTCATTCATAATAATAAACCTTTTTCTTTTATGAGAGTCGGACCAGCATCTGTATACATCACTGATAAGCATGACATTTTAAGATAATTATTTGAGCTGTAGACCCCGGACTTCAGCCCTCCGCAGCTAAAACAGGAGTGAGCAGACAGCTATTATGCAGATACGTAAAAATCTATCAGTTGTCTCTTTTTGTTCACAGGTTGCTATTGCTTTCAGAGCCAGCATGCAAGATGTTCAAGTAGGGTAACATGTAGTGCAAAGAAAAAGTGAACAATGTCCACTCAGATCAGAGCTGGAATCAATGAATAACAATCACTGCACAGTCATGGGACATGAGACTGAATGCCACTCTCATTTCTTATATTGCAATCAAAAGTATGACATTCCTGGAAAAGGAGCAAAATAAAAATCCCACCTGGAGTTTGTCCGATCCTCCTGTTGGACCCTCTGCTGTCTGTACTGCTGACTAGTAGTTACACACAGTAAAACATAGTTAGTTTCACTCTGTAAATGAAAAATACTCACATCTACAGTTTGGAATAAGGTGGTTAATTCTAATTTAAACACAGACAAAAGCAGTTTGTTGGCTAACACTGGCTAACACTGCAAACTATATACAACTATAATGGTAAGAGAAAGCAGCAGCTTCACACTCTGTGCTAATCTAGCATATCTGACTCAATCTGAACCTTATTCAAACAACCATAAAAGCCTACTAACCAGATTGTTAATAAGTGCATCTTTTTCACTGAGTTGGGTCTGTAGAATCGTGTGATGCTTGCGGAGCTCCTCCACCTCCTCTCTGAGCTGGGTGAGCTCTTCTGTCTGCAGCCCGTTCATCTGCGAGTTGTCTCCCTGGCTGTTGGACTGACTCTGGTTCTCCTTACCTGAACATGGCATCCACAGAAACATGCACTCAGTTAAAACGTTACAGCGACAGGAGAGAGATGAAAGTTAGCCCAAATCCAGCTACAGTTCATGTTCCTTAAAAAGTCTGAATCTGTCAATTTAAACAAAGTTGTGCAGCTTTGATATGACCCAGTGCAACTGTCTGGAAGCCATCATTAGAAAAAGTGTAGTGGGATCATCATTTATAGGTTTTTGAATTGGTTAATTGAATTGGAATTGAAAATGATGAAATGATGAAAATGAAAGTCTTAAAATGCAGTTTAAATTGTGAATTTTCTGGGATTTCTATTTTTTAAAGAAATAATGTGTTTTTTTCCTGTTTGCCTACTCCTTTGCTAAATATTTATCCTTTGCAACATCATAAGCAAAACAAAGGATTGGAAAGATAGACTTTGGAGAGTTTAAGGTAAATCCCTTACAGACGCAGTCATACCAACTCACCTAATTTCAGCTTGAGTATGTTGTACTGGTCTTTATGTTGCTGGATCTGGGATAGCTGCTGAGTGATTGTGGTTTGCATCTGTTCGTTCTGAGCAGTCATACACGCCACCTGCTCTTTCAGCTCCTGGATCTGAGCATCCTGATGACCACAAACAACATAAGGCTGTCAACAATACACTCCACAAAATATTATTTACATAAAACAACACCTTGTTAAATCCTACCTGTTCTCTGATCAGCTCTTTGTACTGAGTTACAATGTTGTCATGCTGCTCCAAAGTCTTCTTCACCTCCTCTTCCTTCTTGTCCTCCTCACTGGACTTGTGAATTGCTTTAGTTATCACACCTGTGTATGTCAGAGAAAGTACTTTCACTTTTAGACTCCTGTTAATCATACAGCTGTCAGGATAGTCGAACCATCACTGAATATCACATCATAGTTCTGCACTGACCCTCCAGTTCTTTGACCAGCTTAGTGAACTCGTGGTCAAACAGCATCTGCTCTGGAGACGGGAACACGGGCTGTGGCTTCAAGGCCGCCCGCGAATACAGCTCATGTTTGGTGATGAACCCGAGCTTCTCTACAAAGTTTTCCTTTCCGATGCGTTTCTCAATCAGCTGCTTTAGTTTCTCTCTGAATAGGACAACAAAAAAACAACAAAAAACATTTGCCAACCAAAACACAGCAATGCTGATCGACTTAGTACAGTTTGAAGTATGCTAAAAGTTAGGTAGACTCCATGAAGGTGGACTTTATGATGCACACATTCACATCGAACCTCTTGCAAGTCATAGAATAGAAAGTTCAAAAACTATAATTACACTCCTATTTAGCCAAATATTGAAAATAACACTAGTCAGAACATGAAAATGATTACTTGGTGTAGTTTTCCAGAGAGTTGTCGTTATAATAGATGCAGATGCCAAGCAGTAGCGCACACAGACCCTGCACAAGCCTTTCATCTTCCCCCAGGTTCTCCGAGATCTGAGCGGTCAGCTACAGGAGTCGCTCGGTCAAGGATTCATTCATGGATCATCTCACATTTACTGACAGTCTTTTTTTACCCATTTTATTGTTAAAGGGTAAAAAGCAGAACAAGACGGGATTAACAGTTGATAGACTGTGAGCAGCTTCAAGGATACAAAGGGAACATTATCCTGATTGTGTAGAAAGTGTGTGACAGCAATCGGACAGTTGCTGATCCACGTACACAGCAGCATGAGGAGGCCCACCCTGGTCTGGACTTTACTTCCCTGTAGAGTAAATCAAAAAACAAAACAAAAATATTTTTACAAGTTCATCAGAAGAGTTACAGGGACATGCATTAAAAGACTTCTGAAAAAGAAAACTTCAGGTCCCAAGGAAGCAGACGCTGACTGAACAACGTTAAGTGCAGCAGTGACTCATTTCTAAATAAATCCTCTCATTTAAATCCAGTCCAGATTGGGATATTTCTTAAATAACAATTTAAATCAAGCAAGAGTTAAAGCTATTTTTTCAGATATTTATTTTAACTTAATCATTTCTAAATGGGGAAAAAAGTAAATGACAAAAATCTTTTTCACATGGCAACAGAAATTTGAAAATCAGTGTAAAAAAAACAAAAAACATAAATTTTGCTTTGACAATATTCCCCTGAATTTAGCTGATTTACCTCAATCTGGACGTAAAGGGGTTAAAAGTTGTTTTTAAAAAAAAAAAAATTAGATTTTCCAATTTATAATGTATGGAAATGGTTAAAGTAATTCATTAATGCTGCAAATGACAACCATTAGTAGTTAATAGGGTTATGAAGAAATCAACAGCAACACAGTCAAACAGAAAACATTCAGATGTTCTAACAACGTTAAACTGAAAAGGGCATGCAATCATATGAGGACTTCAGCCACTTTGCCCTCTGGCATTAAGTCCACCAAAAATTCATGAAGAAATTGTTTTGCCATTTTAATCCTACAACAACAACTTGCAAAGTATCTTAAAACTGCAATAGTTTTCCAGATATTATCCCATGCGGGGCAAAATCCAATAAAATGTGCTTTCCATGAAAAAAAAAAAGATGAAATAATTTCCATGAAAACAACTTTGAGAAAGATGTGAACCGTTTCAAAGATAAACTGTGGGTTTTGGTTTTTTTTTATAAAACAAAAACATTTACAGGAATTATTTTTCCAATCAGTTAAGGGAGAAATAATGATTTTCATGGAGTTGTAATACAAAATGAAGATGTTTGAGCAGGTTAAAATGAAGCCTAAATCGCAGCCTTGGGCTTCCTATCAGCTGATGCATTGACAGTTAATGCACAGCATGCTTTAGGCAAGGAAACATCTACTTCCTGCAGTCAAACAAAGGATAGCAAACATGTATGAAGGCTAGGAATAAAACATTATATAATAAAAAGAATCAAGGAAAAAAAGTTTCAAAAATCACCTTTTCAGCTTTTGCCTCCAAATGTGACGTAATGCAACAATGAGTAAAACAAAAGATAGAAAATGACCACCAGTATCAAATACACAAACAGTCCTTTTGTTTAAACTTCAGATTTCTTGCTGAAAAACATGAATTCTCAGGATTAGGGGCTTCTTTTTAAATTTAGAAACTACTTTCTTTCTATTCCAATACTTTTCTTTCCTCAAATAATCCATTACTTGCACTTGCTCTTACATAGCAGAACTGTTCTGCACCTGTTCTATGTCAGTGTCATGCACAACTTTGTACCATCGTATCTACCCGTTGCAGCATTTGCAGCCGACCCACAACCCGGCTGCCCGGGATCGGACAGGATCACTACCACTACCGTCATTTAGCAGACGCTTTTATCCAAAGCGACATACATTTAAGAGAACAACACAAGCATAAATTCAAGGAGTAGGATACAGTTTGAACAGATGGACTGCTGGTCATCGATGTAGTTGTGTCAAGTGGTAAGACCGTGCTAAGTGCTTTTTTTTCCCAGAAAAATGCTCCCTTTAAATGCAGGACATAAAGTATGTGGGTGCAATGCGATCTTACATCAGGAAAGTAACAAGCATCATCGTCCATGGACATTTTTCAGGCCCAATAAAATCAGTCTTTAGTAAAACATTTAGTGTGTATCTAATAGCAGCAGGGCGTGAGTTTGGTTTAGATTATTTTATATATGGGGGATTCGCAGGTTGGAAATAACCCAGCCTGTGCATCACTGGTGCTGAACACTCTTGTTTATGTTCCTGCCTCTTTGGCTTTGATGTGCCATGACAAGACACAAGCTACATATGACAAAGATTTGCTTTGTGAAGGAGCAAAACTACATGCTAAAAACCAGACAGTCCTGTGCAATTCCTTTTTACCTTCAGGCATCAACTTTCAACTAACCAGAATCCAACCGATGAAAAGGTGCATGTCTGAAGCCTGCGCACTATTTGTTTAGATGAAGCGCAAACTCACATTAGTCAGCCGTCTTGTACAGTGTTAAAATGCAGGACACAAAGGTCAAACTCATAAGAAGTGTGTTGAGTTGCAGACATTTCTTGTGAAATACGCGGGCAAATATGAAAAACATCCCAACAAAAATTCACTGTACCATTTCAACAATTCTCAAACAAACCAGCCAGACCTGCTTTTGTGTGCAATCCAAATATCCCTCAAAGGTAGGGTGGAGGATCCTGGAAAAGCCGCTTCAGAAGCCTTTTTTTTTTTTACTAAAATGCTTAACATCCGCTTCACACTCTGATTGCAGTCAATTCATTAAATGTTCTAACACAAAAATATAGTATTTCATACACTGTGAAACAGACAGGACTGACAAACAATCATTTTTTACAGCCAGTACTAAACGATCAGATGGTGATAAGTCAAACTTTGCTGCCTTTTGTCTCTTCTTTGCCCTCTTTCTGCACAAAATGCGCGCTCTCAGAGGCATGGAGCATTTAGGTAAAATAGTGAGAGCTTGGCTAGCTACATTAGCATGCATACTACATTAAAATACAGAACTTAAACGTAAGGGATAGTATGGCAGAGAAGGTGCCTTTATATAGCCAGAGAAGAAAATCTGCTGCAAAGAAAAAAGCTGAAGGAGAGCAGAGCAGGAGCATCAGCAGCCTCAACTAAAGCAACAGGAAGGGCTGCAGAGTAACACCATGGTGGACATATTTTTTACTCGATTGGTAAGATAACATTTTGTCTTTGTGACTTTTAGAGAAAACTACTGGGCCAGCAAGTGTCGGTAGTTAAAAATAATGCTGGTGGAAATCTGTGCGCGCTGATTATTTCCCTCCATTTTGCAACTCATGCTCCTGGATTATTAAAATGTGTTCTGTTCACAGTCTGAGGTCACACAGAGCCCAGAGACCTCAGGTGAGTTTGAAGACAACCAGTTTGGCTCATAGATATAAACTCTAGTTGCTGATTTTGGGCTCACCAGGCACATCAACTCGGCTGCTATCTTTGGCCAGAGTTTCTCACTCGCAGTGAGCCCCAGTCAGACCGGTTCTGGTATCAAACTAAACGTATGAGACCAAACTGTCAGGCTTTTGTGCCACATAGAGAGGTTTCCATGCAAGAAAACCCAAACCAAAGACCAGGGAATAATGTATAACTGCAGAAAGTCTCAACTGAGATCCCTGGACAATCTGTGCACAAGGACTGCAAACGGAGAGCAGTTTCATACACTGTGTGCACGTATTATTAAACTAGGTTTACCACAGTTTATCAAAGTGGTAGCAAAATGGATTGCACTGTTTAATAATCCATGCTGGATTTCCAGCAGTTTTTTTTTTCTTTTTCTTTATTTTCAACCTCTGACACCTGCCGGGCTCTGTAGTAAACAATAGATGCTGTTAGTGCTCATGAACCCTTGGTAACAACGTTCCTCTGCTTTGAAGGTGATGCTTCTTGTGTATTTTCAAAATGTCGGTGGCTCGAACCGTTATTCCAGGATCTCCTACCATACATTGAAAACCTGCTGTTTTCAGCGTACTGGTTGTAGCTCAGAGCTGGAACTTCCAGAAGAAAAGAAGATTTTAAAATCAGCAACACACAAATAGCAGAAAGAGATCAGAATCTCATATCAAGGCTTGGGAAGCTTATCAGGAGTAGTGGTTGTTGTCTGTGAGAGACACAAACAACATTCTGGTATCTTTTCAGCCTTTCTCCCAATGACAGGAACCACTTCTATCATTGGTATCTGCAGCCTCATCGTTTCCAGTCACCACTGGGGGTTACATTGTAAACACTGATCACAGAGAGATCAATCCGGCGGCTCAGATCCAACCACTTGGATCCAACATGAACAGGCTTTCTCCATGTGACACCTGCTGAGCAGGAGTCACTTTCACCACAACAACTGTAACTGAAAAAAAACGTTTCTTACCTGTGCAATAATAAATAAAGTGTTACCTTGACATCCATGAATACGATGACACATTTAGTGCAGCTTAACCTACTGGAGTTACTTCATAAGCATGGTTATATCATATGATCGAAATTAACTCCAGTCTATCAACACTAGACTCTGGAATTTTGGGGAGATTTTTGTCAAGATCTTTTTACTCTTTCAGCAGTTCACAAACAGAAGGTGTAGACATCAGCCACTTCTTCAATAATAGTGAAGTCTGGTTATTTAAGCACACGGTCATCGTGTACTCTCAGAACCCTTAGAGAAGGATTTTAGAAGGGAGCTCAGAAAATCTTATTTCTATGGTACACCTCACACAACCCTCACTGTTATGTGTTTATATATTTAAAAAAAAAACAGTAAAATGACAACAGTAAAGGTCCCTTGCTTGGCCAAGAAAAGACACAAAGTGCAGCACACACTTCCTGAACAGAGAAATAAGGCCTACCAGCCCCAAAGCGACCCAAGTTCAAAGTAAGTATCAGGACGCTATCAGCACACATAAGAGAAAATAATATTAATAATCTAAAAATAAACACTGCTGTGTCTCTTTCCTCTAAACCTCTGTTTGAGTCAACCTTGTAAAAGCAGGCTTAGCTTCCGTATCTGTTGGCGGTTTACCTATCCTCCACCCTAAAAAGGAAAAACTGCTTGATAGCCTTAAGTTAGGGACAAGGTGGGAAACTAATGTGTTAAAAGAAGCAAGATCCACTGACATGTGGGCCACCATGACTTATACTAAATATGCCAAGCCAAAACAAAAAATAAAAACCAGGACAGGTGCCACCCAAAGCACACACAGACACACTACAGAGGCACTTTACTCACCCGCCGGACGATCTTATCACCCTGTAAAACCACAACAATGTGACACTGTTGTCTTCACTGACGAATGCAATTCAGTATTTACCTTTGTCAAATAAGTCCTGTTTTTTTACACACAGTCTTTCAAAAATAGACACAGATCGCTGCATCAATATTATGTCCAACCTGAGACAGGATGTTGGTGCACTGCTGCAGCAGAGACACAGGGGGTTTGCCCAGGCTGGTGGCGAGTTGAACCCTCAGTAGCTGCTCCTTCTGAGTGAGGTTGTCCTGCAGGGCGTGGGCCAAGGCCACAGCAGCACACCAGTTAGAGAGAGAGTCGGCTGAAAACAGGCCTCCGCACAAAAGTTGGCCTGCTGAGATGGAATTAGCTGTGGAGAAACAACAAGTGAGCATTAGTTAAAAATAATAACAGCTATTAAAAACAAGCGAGGATCTTAAAAGGAGAAGTTTGCTTTTTTCAACCTGGAGCTATTTTCTGGTATGAAATACAATCATTTACTCACCCAGATAGTTTTGGTGTAACTTGAACTCCTTTGTGAAATATTTATATCCACTCGCGATCAGTGTACATCCAGTGGGAGTGAACGGGGCCAGCTCGTGCAGACTCTAAATACTGCAATTTCTGCTACAAAACTCCTTCATTTCACCAATGTTTTGTTATGAATCACTGGTCCGATCCCCCTGTGAGCTCCATGCGGTTTGGAGCTGCTTTTTGTGGTGATGCATTGTTATTTACAGCTATTAACTTTGAGTGGTGGCTTCGATTATGTCACTTCCCGGGCCGAACCACTGTGCCTGTGATGGCTGTAAATAATGATGGGTCGCCACAAAATTGCAACTCCAAGCCGCTTTGAGCTCGCAGAAGGATCAGACTAGCGATTCATAACAAAACATTGGTGAAATGAAGGAGTTTTGTGGCAGAAATTGACGTATTTAGAGGCTGCGCGAGCTGGCCCCATTCACTCCCATTATATTGGATGTAAGCTAATCGCAAGTGGATCTAAATATCTCCTGAAGGAGTTCAAGTTACACCAAAACTGTCTGGGTGAGTAAATGATCGTATTTCATGCTAGAAAACAGCTCCAGGTTGGAAAAAAAA
This sequence comes from Craterocephalus amniculus, assembly GCA_036024015.1. NCBI lineage: Eukaryota > Metazoa > Chordata > Actinopteri > Atheriniformes > Atherinidae > Craterocephalus > Craterocephalus amniculus. Next base: position 30,932 of record JAVQJG010162064.1, read on the forward strand.
AAATCGAACTTATCCTTTAACTACTTCAAGGAGAAGCTGATTCACACTTACCATCAATCGTTGAGGGCAACAGAGTGGCCACTATCTCCCCCTGGCCCTTCTGGTTTTTGTAAAGGAAACACTGGAAGCAGTAGAGGACAGCACAGCGAAGCACAAACGGCTGTCTCTCATTTACCATGGACATGAGCAGAACCACAATGGCTGGTCTGTGAGACATGAAAAAGACAGATTACATATCAGGTCCATCAAAAGGAAGCTTTCGATGTATATTGGAGATTTTATTCAGTGGTGAAAGGGTTGTATTACCTTGGTGGGTTTGAGGGGGCATTGACAGAAGCAAAGTAGTCCTGGTTCACCTGTGAGCCCCTGATAACCTCTGAAACCGTGTTAATAGTCTGAAAGAAAGCAGCCAGATGAGAGTCAAAGACCTCCTCTTTAGAGCCAGGAAACTACAGGCTGGGAGTCGCTTGGCTAGTTACAGTAACAGCAGTTTTTTTTTCATCACCTCAGTGAGGATATCAGCGGGGACACCAGTGGCCATGAGGATGGTACACAGCTGCTGCAAGAGACCACACTGGTACATGGATTTCTGACAGCTGGCTGTAGCTCCAGGTGAGTTCACCGGTGACACCATCACTCGAACCAGCTGGAATTACAATATTGCTTGGAGATTTTTATCTGATTTTAAGAATAAAACAACAATTAGACTTGGTTGTTGTGCTTCACCTGGAGCATGAGGTGGAGGTTAGTGACCTTCTGTGCCGACCAACCGGAGTTATCATCGCCGACCTCGAACCAGGGCTTCATTCTCTGGATATAGGAGCCCTCCTTGAAGAAGTTCTGGTTAGAGCTGTTGTTCTTTAGTAGGTTTAGCAGCAAAAGCAAACAGTCCTCCACCACAATACCTGCACACAGGAAGGAGGCACAGTTTTATACAGAGCATCAACTGCAAATGTTAAGTTACAAAGCTGTAATCGAAATGCTTTCACCTCCATCACTGCTGCCCTCTTCTGTGATGATGTCTAAGAGACGCTCAAATGCGTTCTCAAATGCCACGATTTTCTGAATGGCTGCATTGCCTTTGGTCAGCTGCTGAAGCAACAGCAAGCCCTGAAAACCAGAAAACAAGATTTCACCTGCTCAAATCTGAACTTTTTCAGATATAAATATTTAAGAATGGAAGAGAAATACACTCACGTCATTACGAATAACTTCTCTGGAATCTGCTAACAGGTCCATTAATCTGGAAACACCTGAGAAAGGAAACAAAATGACAGATGAGCCCCTTTTTCATTGCTCTGAAAAGCAGTAATGTTGCAGACTTTGTCTTTTGATCCATTTGCATTTGACAGTTGACTTATCCGGACCAATTTCTGATATCTGAACGTAAAAAGAAGGGATTTATTTGAAAAGAAAACTCCGGTTAAAGAGCTTATGGACTTTACCACAAATATTCCGCAATGCAAGTCTTATTATAAGGCTCAAGCAAATACATAAAGAGCTAATGAAGAAATTTTGGCATAAAAGTGATTGTACAGGACACAAGTTAGATCAAGTTCAACCTAAAAGCGGTAAAAGAACTCACCCATGGGGCTAACCAGAATGATGCCCTGCACCTGGACGCCCTGGCTCTTTAGGAGAGCAGTCAGCATCTTCACCCCTGGCCAACGGACGTGGAAGTCAAACTCCTAAAATCACCAAAAATGAGTTAAGACACTAGTAAAATTTTATAATAACAAATTTGGTAATAAAAATAACGCCAAGCTTTTGGTACAGTACCTCCAGCAGAGTGAGAAGCAGTGTTACATGTTCCGGGTCCTGGATAAATGTTTCTGTGAATTGAGCACCGAGGTCATCTGCCTGCTTCTGGGCATTCTCGTCTGCCAAAGGAAAATGGAAACTGATTAACTCTCTTCAAATCCAAGAGAAGCTATTCATCTACTTGAAAGACAGGTTTGTTTGTTAAAAGTAATTGACTCAAGCCACACAGAAAATGACAATCACATCTCTAAGTTCCCAAAATGTTGCAATACAATGAGAAACCACAGGTTAAAAAAAAAAATCACTGCAGCTCTAGCATGAGGAGGACGTGGGTGGGACGGATAAATGTGCATACATTTACTAGGGACCAAACCTTCTGGGACAAGTAAGAAGCCACACATACACACAAACACATAACAAGGTGAAAACTGGACAGTAAAGTTCTCCACAGGGATCTTCACTGATAAAACATCACATCAAAGATGACAGATAAAAATGAATTTCCCTAAATCACAAAATGATCACCTCATTCAGATCAATTCAAATGATGAAAACACATAGAAAATAGTAATCCCTATAAGCCATGTTTCTGATTTCCAGAAGTCAACATAACTGTGTGCACTACATACCAAACACAGAGGCTGGATCATGATCATACAATGAAGATTTTAACAGCTTAAAAGACACATTTCCATTAGAAAATGTTAGAAACCAGACCAGAGGCACAAAAATCATGGCATCTATTGCCACCAGAGGAGCAAAGATTTTGTCACGTGTATGTGAATATATATAAATATAAAGGTAATAAACCCTAAAACGTTAATGTAGGTTTAATATTATGATGCTGTTTTTAATCTGAATAAGCCACATTCCTGAAGAAGAAAAGTTCAAATGAAATTTTTTACATTTTGACAAACTGACTGATACACACTCAATTAAAATCAACAAAATGTTAGGAGAAATGAGAGAACAATGTACAAGGAAAGTGAACAAAGTGCGTGGGGTTATTAGTAAAGCAGTGATGTTACCACCCATGTCACCAGGGTTTAGTGAAGTTAGTTATCTCATCGTACTACAGCTTCTGTACATTTGGCTTGGTTTCAGTACTGGACACATTTGTAGCTTTAAAGCTTCACTCAACAGTTAGCGTCCGTACAACTACTCGAAGTCAAGCATCAGCTGGCGGACTCTAGTGAAGACATGCCAAACAGCACAGCCTAGTAATATAACAGGTTTTTTTTACACCTTGGCCACTGCAGGAGGTGTTTAAAAAAAAAAAAAAAAAAGACAAATGTGCTTTTTCCCACATCCCAACCAAGAATTGCTGGTGGTTAATGGTTTCAGCATCATGCACAGTTCAAAGTTTTACCTTCTGATTCATCTGTAGGGTTAAACATGGAAGAGAAAAGAGAGACGAGTCTTTACATAATGCAGATATTGTCAGTATGCAGAGTAAGGGAATGCAAACTGATGAATGCAGTTTAAATTACGTGAAAATAACTCATTTGCACGAGCATACTTAGCAGTGGTTTGTAGTCTGTTTAGACTATGTATGTATTCAGTAAAGATTTATCTTTATAATAGAGTGCAATATCATTTGATAAATGCTTCTATGCATCTCTAATTGCGAATGTTTGCATGGTAAATTCTCATCATTTCTCATAATAGCTGAATGATATAGTACCTTGTTCTTCCTCCTCATCATTGCAGATGATGTTGTAGAGGGTGTCTAAAGCATATCCAAGGATTTCAGAGTCAGATCTGTTTCAATTGGAAGAAGGATCAGAGTATTTTTTAAAAAAAAGCATCTGTTTACTGAATTTTTAAGACAGTAAATTAAACATATATAGGATAAAAAATCTTTAAAAGACAATTAAAAAATGTATTGAACAATAATTACAATCAAACCCAGAATGATGATGCTGAAAATATTTCTGGAAGTATTCCAAAACAACATTATTTAAAGGTTGAAGCGTCGACACACCTGTCCGTTATCAGTATGTTGATCAAATGATCCATAGCCTGTGTGCCGACTTCCATGCGGTATTTCTATAAAAAGGGAAGACTAGTTACATTTTGCAACTGAAGCATTATATAAAAATGTTAGTAGACATATAAATAAACAAAATAATAAGAACTCCCATCATAAGCACAACAACAGACAGGAAGTGTGTGTGTTAAGCCTGTGCTGGCCACTTTACATGTCAATGTGCAACCCTGTGCATCCTAAACCCTTTATTCAAGGCTGATAAACTCATTACTCATGGGTGAGGGAACAGCTTGGAAGAAAACTGTGAAATGAAGAGACATGCAAAGAGACATTGCGGAGGTTTATGCCAATGATTGGTTCTATTAAAAACAGTCAGATTTCTGCAGATAGGCTTATTTACATCTGTTAACGCCTTTTTTATGCCAGTGATACAAATAGAAATGGGTTTCTTTAGAAACAAACTATTATTTTTTTCCAGTGATGTTTCAAATGTTTATCTAAGCCAGAAAAGGGAAGATATCTGAACTAGTCACTTTAAACCCTAACAAAATTCAGCAACCCAACTGCTGTGACTGAAGTTAATTCATCATTGTAAAGAATTTGACAACAAGCTGTTGTCATTTGAAACAAAAAAGACCTCCAGCGTCCCAAACCAGAGTTTGACAGCCCTGTGCTTTATGAAGGTGGGTGTGACTAGGAGAATGTGGCTTGTAATGTAAAAGCACTTTGAGTGGTCAAATTAGAGTCGAAAAACAGTATATACATATGGTCCATTAACCAAAGAACAAACGAAAAACACTAACATGTGAATATAAACTGCCTATTAAATAGTCATTTAGCAGATGCTAAATCCATCTGCTAAATATCCAAGCGACTTACAATTGAAACTGCCTATGATCTGTGATCCATTATAGAAATACTAAATGCAGTCCATGTATTTAATCTGTAGTCATTTTTATCCCATACTACACCTTAGAGAGGGACTTGAGAGCCCGGACAGCATCTCTACGATCTTCAAGGAGTGTTGATGAGGCAACTCGGTCACACAACTTCTGGATCTATTAATAAAGAAATAATTTGTTTTTCTTGAATTACTTCACTGTTGGCTCTTTTCTGCATCAAAAAGACAGATGTGACACAGCTCTGATTTGAGAAGCAAAAACTCAACAGGTCTGCCAGCAATAACTAAAAGAAAACAATTACTTAATAAATATCACTTTGGTAAAACAGGATACTACAAACTCCATCAATAATTGACTGTTGTTTAAAACAGGGCAGGAATCTGTTGATAACACTGTTCACTGACTGCATACATGCATGTTATCCAGTGGCTAAGATAATGACTTTTACATCATTACTTAGTTTACAATTAAACACAATTGTGCCACTGACAGTATTAATAAAAGGACAAGTTAACAGTTTGTGCATGTAAATATTTGTTGCCAAAACCGCCTCCCTGAAAACCCAACACAAAGTAAAGTTTAAGAAAAACAGCTGCCAACGAAGTAGGGAAGCTGACTGTAACTCAAGTAAAAAAACAAAAAAACAAAAAAACAAAAAAACTTTTCTCAAGTGAAGGTTCAAACAAAATTTCCTTTGGGGATTACAACAAAAACAGACAGGAGGTCAGTTTGTGGCACTTATCTGGACCAAATGACGCAAATAACTAATTATTAAATAAAGAAGAACAAAAACTACTAATCACAAATACGAGATACATGAAACATGAATCATTAGTTGCTTAACATGGTGACAACGTTAGTTTGAAGTAAAAACAAAACAGAACAACCTTTATTTAGCTAGTATGATTATCCCGATTCATACAAATGTTTAAAGCTGTTGAAATTTGAGGTGGGGGGAGTGGGGAAGATTTTTAAAAGGACCAAGGCTGATCACCTGACGGGTGAAACTGTTGATAAGTTAGTTCTTCCTTTGTGTCAGTTGTGACAGCAGGTAAGGGACACACTCGTAGCTAGCTGATGACAGAGTTGCTACGATAGCTAATTAGCCTGCCTGGATTACTCAATCAGAAACATCTTGCTTTAACATATTATTCGGGGTATTTATCTAAAAAAACTAAAAAAAACAAAACGAATAACAATGGGCGAAAAACAGGCATGACTGTGTTTTCAGTTTGTGAACATTGTGGTGAAATCATAGCTAGCCACAGCTAGCCGTGATGTGTTCCTACCGTCTCCGCTCCGGACGGCTGCGGCCCGGCAGCCTGCCCTCCCATCACTCCTCTGAAGAAGTTCATCCTCCCAGACTTCTTCTCTGTGGAGATTTCAAAGCGTCCCTGTATTAAGATAAACAGATGAGCGTGTCAGTTTCTGTTGTCTGTCTAAAAAGTGCATAAAAACTGAACCAAGAAACAGCAGTATATCATTTAAAAGTACACTGACTGATCCCGGAACAAAAACTTAAATATACTGCGCATGCGCGCAAACGTGGCGATACGTGGCCGGTCAACGAACGAATTAGCTTTTTATTTAAAGGGCAAGAACACCCATCTTTTCTTTTTTTTCTCTCTCTCTCTCTCTCTCTCTCTCTC
>JAVQJG010162108.1:0-19188 GCA_036024015.1 Craterocephalus amniculus
GATTTGTTCCATTGTGCAGGGAGGATATCCCAAACGCTTCCTCAGTTTGTGACCAGAGGGAAAGCTGCACACTCTGTCTCACATGAACCTCATGAGTTGTTTGCACTCCAAACTAAAGCAGGCCTTTAATACGATTGATACAGAGGTACAGAGGATTTTCTGGCTGTTCTGTACCTTGAGTCATGATGCCATCTCCTGTGAAAAGCTCATTTGTTCCCCCAAGTGAATACGGTGGTTCCCTCCAAAGAGCATCCAGCTCAGCAGGAGAGATGTCTGCAAAAATAAAATAACATCAAATATCCTAAACCTACAGTAAACAGGAAAAAAAGCATATTAGTTCCTTCTTATCTTTTTAATGATTAGAATAAACCATAAATATTATTAGAGTTTTGTACAGTTTCAAACATCAAACCAGTGCATCTTTAGTGGTTGGGGAAACATGCACATTTACTTTTTGACATCACTGCTTTTTCATGTGTACAGTGAATATTAAGCTACAACCAGCAGCTGTATGCTTAGCTTGTTAGTAAGAAAGGAAATAAAGGGAATCGCAAGCAGGGCTATTTCCTTATCTGTACGTATAGGTTATCTTATGATGCAGGCTACTTGACTGTAAGCAGTAACTAGGTGTTGATATATAATAAAGTTTTTGTAAGTGGCACAATACACAATGTGATTCATATCCTTTAATCCTTTATTCTTTTCAAGTTTCTGTCAGCCAAACATATTGTCTGCTGGTTGTTGCTTTTCCACTCAGATGTCTTCATATCGGGACAAGAAAGGATGAAAGGGTATTTCTCTAAAAGCCCGGCCAAATTAAAAAGGTTTTTGGAGAGTGTTAAACACAACTTGGGGACTGATTCAGCCATTCATAAATGAAATGGTAGGTTTATGCTGTTGGTTAGTTGGAGGAGTCATCAGGGGAATATAACACTGAACACACACCGGTAAACACACACACAAACAGCTACACTGACAGAACCTTCATCTGTGCCTCATGTCAGTGTGGTCATACCATCAAACAAAGAATAACTGTTAAATACAAAGAATAAAAACCATTACATGTAGGATTAGGATGCCTTTAGTTTTTAACATGCCATGTCAGTGGGAAAACACAGCAGAACATTATTCTCCTGATGCAAAGCTTGAACAACAAGACAACTGGGTGCAAGACAATATGCAACATGACATGATGCCAGAGAGGACAACAGTCTATTCTCTCCATCAGAGCACAGCTAGCACCAACAGGACTGCTTGAGTCATGCTCCTACAGTGCAGCACCACACCATGCTCTTTTTTACCTTCTTGGCTAAGAGTGTTACCCATGTTGTCTATTGACCTATGTTCCTGCCTATCTGAATGAAGCAGTCCGTCTCATGGCAGTAGAGCACAGAGAGCGGGCTAGGACCGACCTGTGAAGGAGGAGAGGCAGATTTTGATGAGCGGTCGACAACAGGAGGAGTTGAGGAACGGTCTGCAGCAACAAGACGCCATCTGGCTCAAGAGTCGGCAGCTCCCAGAGATCAATGCCATCCCATCAGTTTCCCTCAGCCTCTTTAACAGCTTCTCACTCTCTTCCTCTCTGCTGCACAAGCCCAGGGTCCCTTCCTATTTCTGTGCTCCCTTTCCTGTGCAGCTAACTCTATCTTCCTCCCAGTTTGTGTCACCGTGGTCTGGCTCCTCTGTCCCGGTGCAAGCCTTATCTCCTCTTCTACTGTGTCTGCCTGGATCTGCTTCTCTTTGTAATATTTCTGCCTCTTGCTGTCTCCATCTTCCCCCTCCCACCCGTCTCTCTCTCTGCTCGGTAGCTGCCCAACCAGTCAGTGAATGCACAAAGCACTCTCTGCAATTGGAATGAGTGTGTGTGGGGGGCAGGCCTCAGTGCTTCCCTACTGTATGTGTCATCTGTGTGTGTGTTTGTGTGTGTGTGTCAGTAAAAATATGCACAGAATGTGTGCCACAAAGACAGTGTGTGTGTGTTTTGCGTGTGCTGCTGGGATAATGTATTGCTGACCTGTTGTAAGGCAATGCCACACAGGGACAGGCGACAAGGTCGGAGCGGAGCAGGGGTGGGAGTTGCCTGGTGGCGGCACAGACTCCGGTTCAGAGATTGCACACTGAGGAAGCTCATGGAGGTTCTGGCTCTTCTCATTTGTGATGTATACTGTAGGTAACGTGTCCTCCCGTTAATGTCATGTGAACCATAAAATCAGTGACTTCATGTGACTTATACCTTTTGAGAAGGGAATAAGAATGATAACATAATGGCTTATTTACAATGGGAATTTGTGAATAGTTTTGTAATAAGGAATAAAAAAGCTGTTCTTCCATCATGATGTTGTCTTTAGTGTGTAGAGTCCAGATAAAGGCCTTCTGTTTGAAAGGGGTGATTGGGTTGAAGCTGCAGTTAAATCATCAGCAGAGAGGTTTTCTCAATCTGGTTGTTTGACTAACATGTCAGAGTGTCAATACTCAACCTTTTTCAATAAGATGTGTTTTCCAATAGGTAAATAAGCACTAAACGACATTTTGAAGGGAGTGTAAACATGTTTTAATCATATTAACTGATGTTCGCTGCTATTTTAGAAGGAACAAATATTTGCTCTCTAGTTTTAAAGCCTCCCTGGAGAGTTTTTTTTTCTTTTGCTCTTTGTTGCCCCCTTCAGTTGTGGTGTGGGATGTGTTTAGATCTCAGTTCACCCTCATAGCCATACATGAAAATATGTCGACAGGGTGAAAACGTCAACAAAAACATAGACAGCAACCGCAAAAAGGCGTAGTGTTACAGGGTGTGGTCATGTCAGGCCTTACAATGATCTAGAAAAGGAAACACTCATTTACATTTCTGCCCCTTTGAATGTTGCAAATGTGTGAGATAAGCACTTGTGTACCTATATTTCCATCGTTATAAAAACAGGTAAAGGAGAATTGGGAGGAGATTAAATGAACCAAACCTTTTGGACTGAAATTCAATAATAATTAGTATGTTAGCTTGAAATGGTGGCTAACAAAGGCTTCATCTGTGAGGCAGAGACAGTTATTATTAAAATATTTGTTGCATTATTTGTGATAAATAAGGTTCACGGGATCAACATGTTACTCTTATAATGTGTTATTTCCCATTAGATGCAATACAAAGCACTAAATTAAACGTCTGTGGTAGTACATAATTATGTTTCAGTAGTTAATAATAGAAATCAAGAGCAGCTTCAGCCGCCCACCCCACGTGCGATATAAACATACTGAGAGCATAAAAAGAATTTATCATAATCACAGTCTTTTCATGATTGTCAACATAAATCATAAGCCAAGAAAAGCAAAGGTGACACAAAACAAGAGAGCTGATCAGTTAATCCTGATAAGCTCAGAGAAAGAGCTCAGAGCTCTTTCCAGCAGTAAAACCCCCATTTGATGTTTATTTTTGCCTCGTGCTTTTCTTATGTGCTTTATCTTTTTCCTCATTTCCATCTGCCGGGATGTTTTTGGGTTGTTCTCATTTGTTTTTTGCGTGTTTTAGTAGTTGTTGGTGTGTCATTCACAGTGTATGATGTAACTATTCTAAAGAATCGCTCAGGGCTGGAACCTTAGGTTTTGAAACTGAGTTGCAGAGATCAGCTTGATCTTGATTTGGAGAAGTGGATGTTCACTGCATTCACTCTAAAAGCTGAAACTTTTATGATCTGAATAGTTTCAAATGCCAAAAAATGTGCTACTCCATTGCTTTGGCTATTTGTAGCTCCCCAATTATAATTCCCCATTCCTCCTCTATTCACCATACTGAGCATGTGATGACTGATGCCCAGTACATCTAAGTAACTTTTTTTTAAACATATATGACTTTAAATTGTTCATTTTCCTACATCTTAAGATAAATATTGGAATATTTAGCCAATGAAGCTAATGCTAAACCAGTTATAATAGGTTAAAGAAGAGGGTGCCCAGACAGCCCACTATTTATTACTTGATGATAGATTTATGGTGATAAATGGGAGTTCTTAATTAAGACAACCCCATCTGGCAACAGGTTAGTTAAAAAAAGGAAGGAAAAAAGAAGAAAGGCAAGTTAAAGAGAAGAGAAAAATCCTGCAATATACATAAAACATGAAGGTTTGTGGTCTGGAAATGACTTGAAAGCTACACTGAATAAGTATATTCTGGCGAATAGTGGGTTTACAAAAGAATGTGTTTGTACTGGGTTCAGTGGTGAACTGATTAAATAAACTGGTTGATTGCAAAATAATAAGTAAGTGAATTGACACCCCATTACAAGTCATCAGCTTGGTCTATTTGCCTTAATCACAGTTGAGAAAGAGTCCAAGTTATCGTGAGCAGCTAAGCAAACAATTATAGTTTGAAACATGTTAAAGAACTAAGATCTACGTCATATTATTTTTAGATTGTTGGGAATATATTTTATGTGCTCTTTGGGCTTTTTAGAGATGGTTTTAAATCAAATGTCCACATACAAGACATGCGAAAGCAACCCCACCATTCACACTGTAATGTTGTGGAGCTGCTACAGTTAATGAGCCTCAGACAAGCCCACAATACCACCTAACGGGGTATCTGCAAACTGGCATACCTTACTGCTTTGCCTTGATTATGAAAATTATTTTCCATGGATGACAGGATAGGCATGCCAGAGACCTTGTACTTAAACATAGGAGGACTAATAAGAAGAAAACTAGATTTATTATATAAAGAGGGACGTTAAGCAATGAAGAACAACAACTCAGAGAATCTGATTAAGGCTTATTGATTGAAAAGTCAAGTTAAAGCTCACAGTTATTACTGCACGTATTGTCCAGCACAAAAGCCAGTGTGATGTGTAGTGGAGAACTGAAACTTTTAGTAACTGCCAGCAGATGCTCAGTGGGTTGAGTTTATGCTGAGTCACTGTGATGGAGAGCTGAGGATCACCACCAACACCTTTCACCCAATAGTTTCACAGAGGTTTACCAGCAGCAGCAACATGTACAGCACTAGGCAAAAGTCACACTCTCACTCCCATCCGCTACTGGAGCAATATGTACAGATGTATCTCAACTAAATTCATTGCATGATGTACACTCTATTTTAGCAAGTTTTAGCAATTTTGAAAACTTAGTCCACAGATGGAAAGTGACCAAAATATTTCAAAATATCTTGGTAGAGAGCACCTATGCTGCTTGGTTCTGGTCATAACAAGCTCATAATAACTGCATTCATTTTAGCTGATCTGAGATTTGTCTGTCAGCATATTTTTGCCCCAAATATGTCAGAGAAAATCCTCATTTTCTGGATTATTAATCAAACATTTTTAGTGTGTGAATCTGTCCGACATGCCTGAAAAAAGGGGTTAATATTTTGTGCTTATGAACAATTTTTATTTTTTCATCCATCTAGTAAGAGCTTTATCTTCTAATTTGAATCAAACTTAAAACACACTGCATTTATAACTTATCTTGATTGCTGTTTAAAGAATATTAGTTTACAATAAAGTATGAAATAAAACTTTTAAACATATCAGGCAGTGATGAATGAGTATTCTACATTTTATCCTACACTCTTAACAGAGAAGGAATCAGCTGATGGCTGAATTCAGCTGACTTCTGCCTGATGTTGCATGTGATTTCCAGTCAGTGAAAAGAAATGAATAAAACATCTTCCTCCTCTGTGCTTACATCACAGCTGTACATCGACAAGCTGGATGCCAAAGTTGTGATATCCATGTCTCAGATCAGTCTCTTTATCTTGTTTTTGTGGCAGCTAAATGGTCATGGTTTAATCTGTGCGCTTGCATCTTGTGAGGCGGAAAGTTGTGAACAGGCAGAAGGCGTGTCAGGGCATATCCTGACGCTCTTCAAGCTCCCCTGCTCTGAAACAGATGTCTAATCTAATATACACAGACTTCTCAAGGCTGATATGTGCAGTCACATGTGCAGCCATTTGTTTGCACTGAAAGCTGCACAAGGGTCAGTGGTTTTCTGCAGCAACAACCACTTTAAAACTTACAGCAACTGCCCATAAAACAATATAATTCTTTCTCTAGTGATGCTATACAAGTTACAATATCCTCATTTATAGAGCACCTGAGGACCTATTGTTTCCCAGCAGCTGCACCTCTTCTGCAAAAAAGCACACTGGAGCAGAACTTTTCTAAAACAACACATAAGTACAGACTTGTTAAGTCACGAACACACCGCACACTGTTGGTAATGACAGGGGTTGTCGAGTCTAATGACCACACACCATAAATGACCTTATAGTCTCCAGACAGTCTGAAGCCACAGCCAAATCCTGGGCTACAGTTGTGACACTCGGTGGTCCATGACAATAACATTCAGCCAAATGAGAAACGTATCCTGTCAGCCTTGGCTGACACTGTTTAAATGTGGTTTATTTGAGATATTTGTGTCTGAGAGCGTGTGTACAACGTGGGTTTGTGGATTTAGAATATTTAGAGGAAGACTACACACAGTAAGATGAGACAGGGGTTACTGGTTCTAAGTTTAGACTAGCCCCCTTTTTGCTCACTCACATGCCTCTGTGTCTGAGATAGAGCTCCCTGCGGGGAGAATACCAGACATTTATTACTCAGAAACAAGCGTTTTCTGAGGTATTACTGCAAATTCATACAGCCTGTTTAGAGACCAGCTTAATTTTCCCAATTTGACATTCTTTCATTTCTATAAACTAAAAAGGAGACAAAAAGTGTAACATTATAATTTATGATGAAAAAACCTGCTATTCAGGTGACTTTGTAAACCTTTACATGTATAAATTCATTACTTTACAATCACTGCTTTCAGAAAGATGAACTATTTATGGTCATGTGCCACAGTACAAAGTACAGCTTTACTTGCTGAATCAAAGCAGGTTTTAGAAATCTCTTACCTCTGTGTTACTGCCAGCTTTCTCCTCTCAGTTCATTCCTCTGGCGTTTGGTTAATGTCTGTGAATCTCAATGTCACTCCGAGTGTACGTTCACGGCTTTTTCACAGTATAACTGGTGAAGTGCATGTTGAGACAGCTGCTGAAACTTTCATTCTTCGCTGTCAAAATTAAAAACAGAAAGTGTGTAAGTCAGTGAGAGTGCGCTGGTGTGTGCTTCGGAGGCTATCAAAGACAGCATGTCACTGACTGAGGAAGTTTTTAGCTGTGACTCCTCCCATCAACTCTTAGGGACGAAGGTACAGCCTCCTTTTTCTCCCTCACCCCTATCCCCTTTGCAGACACACACACACACACACACACACACACGCACGCACACACACACACACACACACACACACTTCTCTCTGTAAAAAACTAGAAGCCTGTGAACCAGCAGAACTCAAACAATAAAAGGTCACGACAGGCATAAAGATTAACTTTAAACAGTTATAACACTGTCAGGTGCTATGAGGTACTTATTTCCATTTAGAGAAGCTGCAGGACAATGACCTGCAGCTTATTTCCTCATTCTGCAACACCAGTTGCACCAGCTTGGCATGACGCACCCCAAGTAACAACAACAGATTACATGAACACACAATCAGCTGGTATGTACAATGGTTGAGCTCCATTATCTCCATTCCAAAGCTGAATGCATTTACGCATATCTGTCTACTGTGCAACACACTCTGGAATTCCAGTAATTGCACCATTGTGTGCCTGCGCGCATGGCAGAGTAGAAGAAAAAAATAAAGGTTCTAGCTGCTTAGTTAAATATAAACTGTGCATCTCGAGCCACAGTGTACCGTAACAAAGTCAACCTGAAGATCACCCCCTACACGGCACACGTGATCACACAATTGGCTATGCAACACTGCAGGACATGGCCCATTTATCGTACTGTTTGCATATGTGTGTGTGAGCTAGAGAAACCGAAAGAGGTGCAGTGAAGGGTGCATGAAATAGCAACAAATTGCAAAAAGAAATGGAAGGAGATTGCAGCATAGCAGCTCTTCCCTAGTTCTTTGGAAATGTGTATTTGCGTTTGTGTGTACTTTCCACCTTGACCCTTGTGTGTGAACAAAGGGCATGGATTGTATGCCTTAGTTAAGAATGCAGCATATTGCTGATCAGCTCCACACATGGTCTCTGTGTGACTGACAAATAAGAAACACATTACCTCCAACAGAAAATCAAAACAAACAAAAAAAAACATGAATCGAGTGATTGGGTAAAACAATGAAGCAATACATCAGCAGTGCAGCGAAAACATGATCATGTCTCTGTCATGTGTTCAGCAGCTCATACAAAGCACTGTTTGTGCCGATCGAGGCTGTTTTATGCTGCTTGGCACACTTAAGGAGACAGTAGCAACAGAAAGGCACAACAGCGTGCAGGTTTGTTCCAGTAAGGACACACTCCATTGTTGACTCCAGGCTGCTGGCGCCTCTGCAGACGGTGACAACACTGTGGTGACCTGACGGCCTCCTGCTCCACTGCCTTCAGTGCACAGGAAGGCCAGCTTCCTGTTTTTCTGCCCCATCAGTTTGGAGGACAAAAGCACAATGTATGACTGACACAGGAGCAAAATCAGCAACCAGCAAACATCATGTCCATAGAGCACACCATACACACTGTTACACTCACACACACCCAGGTAGAGATGGTTCATACAGGGAAATATTAACCCCTACAATCATGATTAGCATTTTCCTGAGCAAGCCAGTAAAAATAATTTGTGTTGCACATTTTATGTTGTCATTAAGCCAGAATACATGCAACAAACATGCCCAACATATTGACAGATATGGTTTTGTGCTGTTTTTTGTGTTTGCTGGCTCTGATAAAAGTTCCAATGCGTTCATATGAGCAGCAGACTAGAAACTTTCAAACTCTGCCAAGGAATAAATCAGATTAATCAACAAGAAGGGAACATATTGTATAACTTCTAAACTCTGGAAATGAAGAACTAATACTGGGCAGCGCAGCAGAAAGACGGTGCCTCTCACATCCCGCCATTGTCCAGCTTCCTAATGGCTTGAGGGCTTCCTCAGGACATGGGTCAGAGCAGTGGGTTGGCTTAATAAAACTACACAGAAATGTAAATTGATGTCCAATGAAGTCATTTTTTTAAACTGATGCCCATCTTCACCTGCAATCTAATAAATAGGAGTCTGAAGACTTAGTTCAGTCGCATAGTCACGCTGCAACAAACCTAAAATTGAATCCTATTTCTATCATTAGAATTTAATCAGTTTCTTTCATTTGCCCAGTTTGACCTATTTCTTACCTTCAGTTATCATTTTGATCTATTTCCATGATTAATCAGCTGCTCTTGCTTTCTCTACAGTCTCAACCCACCCCCACCAGCAACTGAAGGTGCCTCCAACTACTTTCTTTTGCTTTTGTGTGACTAATGGCTACAATGGAAAGAGCTGATGAGTGTTTTATGATTAAATTTACATCTTTCCATTTTGATACCATGAAAATAAGAAAAAGCGGAGCAACTGGAAATGGATGCATGACATTTCTGCCTTTTAATCCTAAAACTGACCAGCTCTACTCTATATTTGTGCTACGATGTCTGGAATTGCTTCAAAGACCAATTAACCTGGCCTCCTCAGCAGGATTTGTGTCGTAAACAATCCAATTAACTCATTTGCTTACGTCAATTTTCCAGAAGAGGGCGGTGTCAGAACAGTTTTAGCAACAAAACCAGTCCAGCACAATAATAACATCAAGATGTTTTGGAGGACATTTCTAGGCACTTTTAATCTTTTTCTATTTTTGTGTGGCATCCTCTTTGCAGGAGTGATCGCTGCTATTCTGCAGTCATTTACCTTAATTAGGTTATCAAATTAATTAAAAATATCCAGACACCAAACATCTCTGTACAAGTCCACGCCTGGAGAAAAATAATGAATAAGAAGGAAACTTAAAACTTCTTCAAGTGTGTTGTGGGATTGCTGGTCCCCGTGGCGTTCACAACAGCCCAAAGTGACGTCGCCAGAAGAGGATGAAACAGAGAGTAATCAAGGTACCATTAAAGAGCTGTACGACGACCGGAAACAATGTAAATTCTTGTCAAAATAAAATCAGAATAATCAGCATTCTGAAAGTCACAGGTCACCTTATGCAAAGATATAGAAACTCATAGCGGGCCAATGTAAACATTTGCAGCAGACTGCGATATAGCTGATGTTCAATAAAGCGGTCACACTGGTAATAGAGAGATATTTTTGTAAAAGAAAAAAAGAATGAAAGGTGAAAAAGAAAGAAAAAGTCAAGTAGGTAATAAAGAAAAAAAGGGAATGGATGCTAGCTTCCTATTCCATAATATCTTATGTTTGACGTACAAAGCTTCTAAATTGTTTTCACATAATCTAATCAATATCTGTGATGACAAGTTAATGAATTGCTTTAACTGGACTGGGATGACATTTGATTATAATTAGATTGAACTGAACTGTAATTAAATTTATGTTGAACTTTACTTTGTTCATCTATGGCTTAAAGTTTTTTTTTTTTTTTACTTTTTACTTTTCTATTCGATTTCTTGATTACAGTAAATTCATTTTAATTTTATCTTTCTTAGTTTGGATGTGTTTTTTGTCAGAAATTAAGGTATTGGACAGATGAAGGAATGTTTGCTACAAAATTATATTAACAAATAAGTAATATACTAGCTTGTATTTATTTCTTTAAAATGTATTTTTCTTTTTATTTGTATTCTGTATTCATGTTTTTAATTATACTAAACATTTTTCCCTTGTCTTACTTTGAAAGCAACGACCTCAAAGTGTTTCCGGCGGCTGTGTTGACAGCGCGTGAGAGGCGCACGGGGACACGCCAGGGGAGCGCGTCGGAGCAGGAGGATCAGCCGGTAGCGAAAATGTGAAGGTGGAATCCAAGTGAGCAGCGTCGTTTTATTGTCAGTGGGAGCAGAGAGCCGACGGTCACACAGCAGGCGCCAGAGCTTTGTTTGGATGTTACGGCTAATTACGGGAATAACCCTCGCTTGCATTTCTCTTTTCTTTTTCTCTCTTTTTTCCATCCCTCTTCAGCGTCCACCTTCTCATTAACTGGAAGCGGTGCTGTTGACAGTGAGGAGCATCATTTGCTTTTACGGGATATTCATTTTTATTGCACACTGGCGAATCAGTAAACTACCCCGCGTAGATTTATTCGTGCTTTATGGGATTATATTTCCACGGCGCAGCTTTGTTTTGGATAAGAACACATTGGCTGTCATGAGTTCCAGTGGTAAGTCCATTCTTGCGCGCTTTATTTGTCCGCTTCAAGTGCATGGACAATACACTAGAGACAATACAGGAGAGCCCAGAAACTCCCAGAGAACATTCGTTGCCTGCATTTTATTATATTTGTTGGATGATTATTACAAAAAAATAAATATTTAACATTTTGAATGAAAATTCAAAGCATTTTTTTATCATATTAAATTTAATGAGCTGTTGTAGCAGATATGAGAACCTCTAAAGCCAGTACCATGTAACAGGTTTAGGGAGGGAAGTGGAGCTAAAATTAACTGCAGGTCAGCCTGGCATGGCCCAGAGTTCACCCATAAAGAAACATCATTTGGATCTGTCAGTTATTTCTTTGACTTTCTTGATGTCTGCCTTTGCTGTCACCCCTCCTCCTTTTCCTTCTCTCCTTCCTCC
The DNA here is from genome assembly GCA_036024015.1 of Craterocephalus amniculus. NCBI lineage: Eukaryota > Metazoa > Chordata > Actinopteri > Atheriniformes > Atherinidae > Craterocephalus > Craterocephalus amniculus. The sequence continues at coordinate 11,595 of JAVQJG010162108.1, forward strand.
TCATCTTCACTACCACTCTCAGGAGACCACTCCAGCTTTCAGCTGTTGTCTCTTAATAAAATACCACCTGTCCTCATATCTCTTCGTCACAAGATCAGGAAGCCCAGGAAGGGACAGGGGCTCTGACCTCTTGGTTTCATGGAGCTCATGTGTGATGCAGCCTGTGACATAAACTGAGCGCCTCAGGGGCTCCTGTCATCCTCACCCTGGAATGGCCTAGGGACAGCTATGATGCTAAGCTGACCTTGTGTCAGCTGACCCTGATCCTCTGTCCGCTGATTCAGGGCTTTCCCTGTTTGGCTCTGGGAGTGTGTGTGTGTGTGTGTGTAGTGTCAGCTGTGTGAGCATGTGAGCGCATATGCGTGGCTTGCTGTATTTCCAAGTCATCACAGGTTGATACCTCGGTCACAATGTGAGGATTCAGGTGTTAACATCTCTCCCCTCTGCCTGTCCCCTGGTCCACTGTGAGGCTGGCAGAACTTGATGTGCACCAGGTGCTCAGAGAACTGATGGTGTCAGGCACTTCCTGTCCGTGCTCCGGTATTACTGCATCATTCATAATCTAGCCTGTCATTGTGTGGCATTACATTATTCATCCGGCCCTCTGAACTCAGCTGAGCCTGGCTGCCGGCTCCATTTCTGTAGGAACACTGCTGCTTCTCCACATGTTCGGAGAAAATCAAATTGATTCCTTTGTTAAGCTGTACAATGTTTTTCTCAGGTGACTGGAGGGAGGAGGAGCATGCACAGCCAGCATGTGAAAAACTGTCACAAGCGCTCGTGCTGTACAAGCGTGTCTACCGACAGGACTGGGCACATACATGAGTGACATGTCAACATGTGTGTGAACCTCCGGCATGCATGTCTGTGTTTAACTGTGTGTGCATGTGTCAGCATTGTCACAGCTAACAGATGGTAGTGTGACACGTCTCTGCTTGGGCTTAAGGCTTAGAAACACAGCAGGCATCTAAGCTTAAAAAGAGAGCATCTCTTTTCCTCTCTTCTTCTTTCCTTTCAGCGTCAATCAAACAAGAGTTCCTCTCTGTCGTCAGTGCTCTCCTGGTTTGAACATGACTGAGCCTGTTAGGCTGCACCATGTGCAGTCTTTTTCTCTGAATTGGTGATAGCCCAGAGGCCATGAACACATGCAGAGTTATTCCAAACAACTCTGTCCATCTTCATCTTCGGGCCCTCTGCCTCTCATGGTCACTGGGTTTTGTGGCTGTCAAGTCTGACACTTTATTTTCTGCCAGGACGGCGGGCAAAACAGGACTTGGAGTAAAGCAGGTTCGTTTCTTGCTGAAAGGGATTTTGATAATTAGATATATAGGAAAAACTAAAAGAGAGGAATCAATCATGCTTATTATTATGAAAACAGACGATGGGATGTTTCTTTGGGACGAGAAGCATACAGTGTGTGGTTCAGGGGAGTGGTTAAACACATGTTTATCAATACATAGATCATTGAGCTTGGGGGACCTGAGGGGATCTGCAGAGCCATACATCAAAATCACAGACACTTTGCTTCTCTTTTTTCTTGCACTCTGGAGGAATATTCTAGGCTGTCTGACAAAAAATAAAAGAATGTAGAGACACATGTTGGAATTTTCTCACACAATTATTTTCCTGACTTACAAGTTGGGCTGCATGTTGTGCAACTTAACTATTGTTTCGGTTTAAATGAGGTAAAGACAAAATTATGCTTTAAAGTCAGATGGATGCAGAGCCAAAGGCCGACCCATATGACAGTGACATCAGTATGATTAGTTTTTATTTGTTTGGTCTGTATGGTTGCTGACGCTGATTAAATCAGTTGCATCTGAAAATATAAGTTGCTAAATCACTCTGGTGTTACGATGAAGAGAAGCATTCCCCAGCCAAAGTGAGACTGGACTGACTGGAGACTGAGTTTTAAAAATTAACAATGGCTCCAGGCATACTACTGGTTGTTATGTATGAATTTGATTCATTTGCAGTTTCTTAGATGTAAGATTGGTGTTCCACTGGGTGACATATTTTCCCTTAGCAGTAGACTATGCCATAAAAACACATGCCAGATGGTCTAGTTACAGTTGTTCTGTTCTTCATTGCCACAACATTGTATTACTTCTGGGAATGTGCACATCAGGCTACGGAGAGGCGCCAGCGTAGGCTACGGTTAGATAAGCTGACAACAGTTAGATTGAGTCCACACAATTCAATATGTTTGTTTGTTTGTTTGTTTGTTTCTTTATTTATTTATTTATCTATTTATCTAAATATATAAATATCTAAATAAAGGCAAAACATCTGGCTTGATGCTGCAGTGAGGGAACAATATCTTTGGGATCAATCCACATATGTAGATAAATATGATACATTATGTGGGACTTACAGCTAGACCTATAGATCAAATGATGGATTCTTTTTTTATGTGCAGCTTTGCTTGAAGCTGAGATTCCTTTTTTATGAAAAAAATCAACTGGAAGAATGTAGGGTGCTAAATCATTGTGATTCCTGCATGTTAATGTGAAGTTTAAACATGGGCCAAATACCATTCATTACTCCAGACTTGTTACTTGAACAGAACAGAGAAAGTAAGAGACAAAGATGCACAGATGCAAACACAGATGTCAATTTGTACTAATGAATATTCATGTACCGTCATGTATGACTGGTATGCATTTACAGGCCAATGAGAAAGGAAGCACATGGTTTTGTTGTTCTTTGGCGGTTTTTACCAAGCGGCAACCTCCCGCTTGGAAACGTGATACCCATGCGGAAGTGCAAAATATTGCAGTACCCTCTTCATCCGCTAGGGGCTGGCTCCAAAACAGAGCCAGGTCCCTTTGGCTCCCATGTTAAAAACGCCAACTTTACAGCAGAATTAAACATGTTTACAGCCTGGTACAAAAAAACATTTTAGGTTTAAAATGTCAGGTTTACCTTCATGACAACTGTGGGGGGAGTGAAAAAAATTCTAGCCCCTCCGTTTAGATGTTATTCAACCCTAAAGTTCCACATTAATTGTGGGCGTGTCCGTTTGATTGACAGGTGCCAGATATCCGGTAAAACGAGGCCTAGCGTAGCACAACCGCGGTTTTTAGCCGCTAACAGCGCTTCATATCTTTAACCCCCCTTCCTCTGTTAGTTGGTTAGCTACTGTTAGCTGCAGGTTAGCTTTGTTAGCTCGTAGCTCGGAGTTTGATGGCTGTCAATCATCCCCCCTCACGCTCTCACCCCCCCCTCTCCGCACCTTGTCGTCGGCCATTTATGGGCTTTCCGGCAGTCACGAGACTCGTGACGGCTCCAAGATGGCGGAGGAAGGAACCGCCCAATGAGCTTCTTTTCAGCTCATCAGAATCCTATGGGTCACGTGGTTTCAGGGTTTGTCCATTATTTTTACAGTCTATGGTCTGACCCTACGGAGCAGCGTTAGTGCTTCCTCTCGGCGAGGCCGACGCTTCAACTCATCAGCTGCTCAATCAGCAGCGTTTCCCTGAAGAAAAAAAGAACAGGGGGGGAGATAAACTCCCTGAGAGCCACTTTTCCTAAAATCCGTACATGGCAGACTTACATAACGTTTGCGTGACACAAAACTATGTAAATTTGGGTCGAGGGAGGGAAAACTAACCCCCCCAACGCCCCCCAAAAAATACATAGAGACAGAAGGAAAGACAGGAAAAAAGTCTGTTGTTGCAGTCGTTGGATGAGGAGGAGAAAAAAACAGAGTCTCAGATTACGCCATCCTCCCTCCTCCCTCATGGAAACATTGCGTGAGAGCGCTCTGGCTGCACGTCCTGATTATGATTAATGCAGGTAGCACCGCGCACACACACAAACACGCACTGAAACCGGGCTTCTAGCAGGATCCTGGTCTGGTTCTGGTCCTAGGACTGCCGTCTGCAGCCATGCATTAATGCAAAGTCTCACCTGTTAGAGTTAAAAACCTGAAACCGGTCAGTCCGCATGTCTGAGAGCTGCCCTCAAGTCCTGAGAGGCTTCCACCAGCAGTCTGGAGTCTGAACCAGAGGAACCTTTTACACCATTACAGGCCGTCAGGAACACCTCTAAAGTTCCTTTTACACAATTTAAGAACCTTTTACACCATTACAGGCCTTCAGGAACACCTCTAAAGTTCCCTTTACACAATTAAAGAACCTTTTACACCATTACAGGCCTTCAGGAACACATATAAAGTTCCCTTTACACCATTAAAGAACCTTTTACACCATTACAGGCCTTCAGAACACCTCTAAAGTTCCTTTTACACCAATAAAGAACCTTTTACACCATTACAGGCCGTCAACAACACCTCTAATAACCTTTTACACCATTACACATCCTTTTTCAATACCTAATAGTTAGTACTGTACTATGATGATGCACTGATCTCGGCACTTTTTGTTTTATTGTATTTTTAGTGTTTATTCATTTTTTGTGGGTTTTTTAAATGTGTTTTATTGTGTTTTAATGTGTGATATTGTAATCAGCTGTTTACGAGGCCTAAGACAAACTTCCCCCTGGGGATAATAAAGTTTATGTTATCTTATCTTATCTTAAAGACTCTCACGAGCACCTCTAAAGTTCCTTTTACACCATTAAAGAACCTTTTACATCATTACAGGCCGTCAGGAACACCTCTAAAGTTCCTTTTAAACCATTAAAGAACCTTTTACACCATTACAGGCCATCAGGAACTCCTCTAATAACCTTTTACACATTAAAGGCTGTCAGGAACTCCTCTAAAGTCCCTTTTAAACCATTAAAGAACCTTTTACACCATTACAGGCCGTCAGGAACTCCTGTAAAGTTCCTTTTACACCATTAAAGAACCTTTTACACCATTAAAGACTCTCATGAACACCCTAAAATAACCTTTTACATCATTAAAGAACCTTTTACCCCATTAAAGACCGTCAGGAACTCCTCTAAAGTTCCTTTTACACCATAAAATAACCTTTTACACCATAAAAGAACCTTTTACACCATTACAGGTCGTCAGGCACACCTCTAATAACCTTTTACACTATTAAAGACTCTCATGAACACCCCGAAAGAACCTTTTACACCATTGAAGAACCTTTTACACCATTTAAGAACCTTTTACACTAAAGAACCTTTTACACAATCAAAGACTGTCACAAACACCTCTAAAGCACTTTTAACACCATTAAAGGCTGTCACAAACTCCTCTAAAGAACCTTAAAGGCTCTCATAAACACATTTAAATAACCTTTTACCCCATTAAAGACCGTCGGGAACTCCTCTGCCCCCCACTGACTTACCTCATAAACACTACATCTCGTCCCAACCTGACTGAATTCCACGTAATACACTGTTTACTTAACCTGTTCACTTTAACATGCTGCTTATGATTGTTTACAGTATCCAATGTCCACTGCATTAATGATTAAGTTGATTTAAGACTTGTAAATATCATCTCTAAATTATGTTCATAGCTTCTGCCAACACAGGATGTACATTTAATGCACATATCCATCTGTATAGTATGCTCATACTGCATAGCACTGAAATGTGGATACTGGGACCATCACTTTTATGCCATAGCTGTAGAATAGACATTTGTACTGTAGACAATCTTGCACTTGTTGCTTATTGCACTTCTGGTTAGATGCAAGACTGTGTTTCGTTGCATTACACTTGTACATGTGTAATGACAATGAAGGTGTAAAAGGTTCTAATATAAACCCCTTTTACACCATTAAAGGGCCTTTTACACCTTTAAAGTCTGTCACAAACTTCTATAAAGAACCTTTTACACCATAAAAGAACCTTTTACACCATTAAAGAACCTTTAACACCATTAAATAACCTTTTACACCATTAAAGAACCTTTTACACCGTTAATGAACCTTTAAAACTATTAAATAACCTTTTACACCATTAAAGAACCTTTTAAACCATTAAAGAACCTTTTACACCATTAGAGACCATAATGAACACCTCTAAAAACTGCTAAACACCACTAAAGGATTCGGGGTAACCTTCAAAGAAAAAACAATTTCAGTACAAAAACAAGGAGAAACCAAACCAGGAGACCTGTGCGGCTCACGTTGGACCATTATCTGATCTTTATGAACATATCATTTTATCTGAAATATCTTAAAACCTATTAAAAATTATATTTGAAAATTTGTTGTTGACATTTAGTCTATTATCAGATTAGCATACGAGACATGACTTCCTGCTGTTGCAATATTCAGTGTTTATTTAACATGGCAGAGTCCAGTCTTAGCATTAGCTGCTAATTTGGGATCCATATGTCTTAGCATTAGCTGCTACTTTGGGATCCAGATGTTAGCATTAGCTGCTAATTTGGGATCCAGAGGTTAGCATTAGCTGCTAATTTGGAAGGTAATTAGCTGCTAATTAGTTTCCAGGTGAATAGTGACTGATAAACACCTGAATGAATATCTTGGAGAGAGAATCTGATTGGATGGAAGCGGTAGGTTTGGTGGACACACAGATTGCTGCCACCATTAACAGAAAGATCTCCAAGTTTTAGTGGAACATTGTGGATTAAATATATTTGGATTGTAACTTAATAAATTGTTTATAAAACACCAAGAAGCCCGATGTTTATGGAAACCCTTTCCTTCCGCGGTCTGATTAGAAACACTGAGGCTGAGGCAGGAGTGGAGCTTCGCGGGTCTACCCGGGTCCAACCGGGTCCCTGCTGCTGGAAGAACCGGAACTTTCTGCAGACCGACGGTCCAGCTGACCAGAACAGATGTTTGCACAGCTGCACCAGGCGACAAGCAGCTTCCGGCCTCCGGGACGTCGCGGTGTGGAAATCCAACAGGTCTGCATCGTTTACCGGAGTACACAGAAAGTAAAGTACAGCGCAGAAGTACACACTGCGTACACACACTACACACACTGCGTACACACACTACACACACACTGTACACACGCACTGCCCTCCGGCCTCCATGTTGTCCACTTACGCCTTCTGGACGGGTTTCTTCCGTTTCTTCCCCGCGTACATCGTCGTGCTCGGCAGCATGACGAAGTCCAGAAAACCGGTTTTATCCGGCTTAACGTTCACTTTCACAAGTTCAGACGCGTTCCGGGGACTCACATTACCCGTAAAAGTGCAAATAATCCAGAAAAAGAGTCGCAGAGAAATCCCCTGCGCCGCTTCTCGCCAGGGACGCGCACACTTCGTGTTTTCTCTCCCTAAACGGCCCGGCGGACGTTAACGGACCGGTAACCGCCCAAACTTCCCGTCCCGCCGCCGCTCGCGCCTCGGTTTACCCCCAAAACGCGGGTTTTCAGTCTCTGAACGAGTCCGAAAAGTTCCTTTAGTCCCGTAGTCCTCTGCGCGTCACCCGCTCTGATTTGACAGGCCAGTTGGAGCCGGTGCGCGCTCCCGTCGCTGTCCAAGTACGCGCACGTGCCCGCGTGTTACTGTAAAAGGACAACATAAATATTTAAGGTGGCCCAGATGTGGGTCAAACAGCGCAGAGGAGACTGGACTGGAAAGGCCGGCTCAGGTGGGGAAGACCTTAAAATAAGTTTCTATCTTCCTCATCGTCCTCCTCTTCCTCCTCCTCCAATACACACTAATACATGTGGAATGTTGTGTAAG